>JAHWFP010171874.1:0-14115 GCA_023313725.1 Lithobius niger
TTTTTTTGTTATTGACAGTTTCCTGTGGTTTTGTTATTATTTTGTTAGGTTAGGTTAGGTTGGGTTAGGTCAGGTAGGTTAGGTTTGTGTTGTGTTGTGTTTTGTTATTGTGGTGTTATTGCGTAAGAAAAATTATTTCCATCTTCTTTCATTGCAATGTAAATCAGGTTTTCTTGTTACTTTGTACCCGGCAAGATGGCCGGCGCTTTAAGTCGTTTTATCAGTTTACGTATTTTCAATATTTTTTTTCAGTACTTAAGACACATTTCCCCACGTTTTACAAAGTGATGTGAGAAGAGGATATAGATCTTTGCCGGTTAGCAAAAAAATAGAGTGATTTGGAGTGGTTCGGTTAAACGGTATATTTACTAGTTTTTTTTAAAGAAGCATAGGTTTTCGTTAAAAAAAAACCATTAGATTAGCCTATAACATGCGTAAGTGTTCTACGCTTATCGTTCAATGATTACGAAGAGTTGGCACAAAATACAGATCGTGATCGTTGCTTCCAGGCAGGGTGCACCGTTTCACCATACAACATCAAATTTTGATGTAAAAAAATAATTCCCTTCTTTAGGAAACTAATTTTATTTAGATTATTTGATTCCAGTGTGCAACAGAACAGCAAATATTAAACAAAAATCACAAAGCAAAAGAAATTGTTATTTGCATTAGATTATGAGTTTGGCTGACGTAACGGCGAATTGGCAGTTAAGTGATTTTACATGTACATGACAATATAAGATTAATTATTAATGCGAAAATTTACAGACGTAAAATTCCTCAAAAAAAAAAAAAAGGTAGAGGTAAGACGGTTTGACTAGATACGTAAATAGTCGTCTAAAAATTGTGATACTTACCTAACACATAAACTGGTACATGAGAAGCTGTGAAGGGTCGGCCTTTAAAAGTAGTGATGTCATTCAACTAGGGACAGACCGACTCGGGTAATCCTATTAGCCAGCAATCTTGGGGGCAGAAACTTCTTTCTTAAATTTTTGTGCCAGGAGTGATTATGGTTATCTGCATATATCACGAATTGAACAAGATTGTCAATGTCACAGCCATACGATCTAAGCCCAACACGTTTCCACAGTCTAAGAAAGTAGTCAAAGAAATTAAAGAATAGGCCCATACACCAAGATTGCTGGCTAATAGGATTAACCTTGGCTGGCTTCCCTTGTTGAATGATATCGCTACTTTCATAGGCCGACCCTTTTGGAAACTTGCAGCTTCTCTTACATTAGTTATGGTTTTAGGTGAATAATGATTATGCCGATTGCTGTGTTCATGAAGTGAGATTAATTTTGACGTTAGAGGTTCAAAATCCTCAAAGTCCCGGCTTGTTCACTTTTATTGATTTACGAACGTAAAGCCATAAATAGGGACATAGAATGCATGTTGAAAATTTGATATGAATCGGACGGACTAGGCGATTGCGAAGACTGACAGAAAGACACCAGATGATGAGAAGCTCATTGTCTTGCTTCGCACCACATCTAATTAAAACAAAGTCCGTCTGTCCACGTTTGCAGAAACCTCTTCATACGCATGAGTGCTCTCACAAATTTAACAGGTTGGGCTTGCCATTTTATTATCACACTTTCGGCAATTATCTTAAAACCAGCTGAAGCACGGGTAGTGTTGAGTACACGGTATGGCAGCTGGTTAGGTATGGCAGCCTATGTTTACGTCCATGTTCGACTTGCTGGCCAAACGTTGATTTTCGTTTGCTTCGCTCACTCAATCAGTGCTTCCATTGACCCAAATCCCTCCCCTCCCACTGCTAAATGATCTCTCTTTCTAATAATCACTTCTGTTAAATTCTGTTGGGGCGAGAGATAATCGTCTAACTGGAAAAGCGCATAATTGGAAGAACGTATAACGGAAAACAGTATAACGGAATATCATCTAACAGGAAATTCGTATAATGGAAAAGCGTCTAACTGGAAATTCGTATAATGGAAAATCGTCTAATATCCTTGCTTCGCTCGCGCTACCGCGCTCGCTGCGGCTAGACATATAACATCAGAAACCGCAGTTAGACGGTAATCCAGTTAGACGTTTATCCATTATACAATTATCCATTATACGATATTCCGTTTAGATGCTTTTCCAGATTTTTTATTTAGGCAGATTTTAGACATTTATCCCATTAGACGATTTTCCAGTTAGACGTTCGTCCGACGCCCCATTCTGTTCACGTTCATGCTGACAGAAATAAATAAGGCTCAATGCTGTCTCGAAGCTGCCCCTTCCATAAGGGTGCTTTCCTGAAGAACTTTCCCGCTATGCAATCCCTCCAACCAGACGCTTAGGGACGTGGGCCGTTGCATGTCATTTTCTGATGCTTGGGCCATGCCTGGCCATTGCTCCTATTATGGAATTATACATACACAGATTTTCATCGGGCGATCTCTTATCATGAATCCTTTCCATTTTCATTGTGTATGATTTCAGAAATTCCATCACGTAAGTTATTGGTAAACGATAATAGTTAAGAATGGGGCAGACAGACAGCAGACTCTCTTGTCCGGTTTTACTAATGCTTGATTCGCTAGGCCGAAAGCGAATTAAAAGGCGACGTAGACATCAAAAGCGGAGCCGTGGTTGTCCCCTTGTTACCAGTTCATACACTACGGTTACGTCTAGCTAACGGAGCGCCTTTAAAAACTGGCAGTTGTACTATCACGAGAGGCCGGATTAAGGCAGGGACATTAGGGAGATTTTTTCCTGGCCCCAAATTTCCGTGGTGTCCCCGGCCTTGCTCAAAGCTGGAAGAAACAAAATTAAAATAAAGTAAATAAATACAGTGAAATTAATATTTTTTTCATGTACGACGATATCGATCACTTTTGCCTGCTTGCTAATCTTGAAGCCTGTTAGCACGCTGTCCTTACTTAGCCAAAAGGGTTGTGAAATGAATACCACATAATCCCGTTAACGACTGTTTGGTATTTTCTACTCACGACCCGTAGCAAAACAAAATTCAGCCGAAGTTGGCTACACCACCAGCATCAGCATACATATCGTGCACAGCAGACCTGCGTGACTTTAGATAGAAAAAAGGACCAAAGTAGATGTGCGGGGAAAAAAACAGACCAGGACTGTGGAAGCAACTTAAAGCAAATGAATAAACTGTCAAGGGGTGTAAGTCAAAAATATTAAGTTTGTTTTTATGACTTGGTACTTTATTCTCTTTCTTTTAATTTTCTTGATAATGGATGCAGAATACTTCGAGACATGACAACTTCTGCGATTCTTTGCCCACTGTTTTGGCTTTCGTTTATCGCATACACGATTTGAAGGACAATTTCTGAATTTTTCCAAGTATATTGCTATTGTGTAGCAAGGTGGCCTGAGGGCTATAATGACTATCACATGTGCGAGAGGTCCCGGATTCGAGCCTAACCTTATCCACCCCTGGCACTTTGAGAAGAGAAGGGACCAGCGATGCCTCATGCGCATGTTGATTGTGGCATGTAACAGATCCAAGGAATTTTCGATTGGAATTACCTACCAAAATTCTCCCTCTCCCCTTTGGGTGCTATGGCTTCGGCTGGGAGAGCATCAAAAAGCTCCAGTTTATATCTATTCTTGGTCTCATATGGCACTACTAAAATGCAAAAATAGCAACTGTTCTCATTTGAGCTAGAGGATTTTTTGCAGTTCAAATGCTTTTGTTTAATCCTTGGTCATTTTGTTGATTTTTTAAAAGCCAATGCGTGGCCCTGACTCACCCGAGTGGCCTTTTTATTTCCACGAATTGATTCTTAAGTACTTTAAAAGCCGACGTGCTCATCATCTACTTTAGTATAACGAATCACAAAAACACAGGAATCAAACAATTTTACCAAATGTTCAAACCGACCCAGGCTGTGACTCCAGTTTGTGTTTATAAGCTCAGTTTATTAACAACAAACAGCTTCAGTCTGTTTATAAACAATATTAAGGACAAACTTAACATATGCCTAATGAGAAACATTTTTTCCTTGATTGAACTGCATGGAAAGTGATGTCAGAGCCAATGGCGTTTAAACTTTTTATCTGTAGCAGACTCTGAAAGGAATGCTTTAGTTCGAGAAATTCACCTAACCAAAGTTATTAGTGACTTCTCTCATGTAAAAGTTTACAAAAACTTTTTTTTTAACAATTACATTTAAAGAAAAATTAAAGAAAGTCAGGAGGTTAGAAATCCATACACATCCTACGTGCCAACCTTTATGTCACTTCTGGTAAAAGTAAAAAAAGCAAAGGATTTTGTTACTTATTTTAAGAAGTTTTTTTTAGGAGGTGGGACGGGGTTGTTTTGGGAGAAGGTATAAGAATCGTTGGAAAGGTAGAGTGGGGCTCCTTCTGTAATTTGACCAGGCACCCCAAGGTACAGTACCTTAATTCGGTCCTGTCTCGTTCTGAGCCCTGACCTCATGCACGAGTTGTTGCATGAAAGCTGGCAGTCCACTGAGACACTGGAAATGATATCAGGCGTTGAACTCTTATACCAAGAGCCAATGCAAATGAATTTTTAGTTTGGTTTGATCTTTTTTGTCTCTGTGACAGAATTATTATCACAAATAAATATTAAAAAACGCCTGTCTAACCGTAGTTTAGAACCGTGCTGCAAAGCCGAATACAACCATACTAAGTAATAGTTATTGGTGACAAACTCACGGATAGCGATTTTTAACCGACGGCTGCGAGGATTTGTCCAGTGAGACTATGCAAATGTCGAGGGTCGCAGCCCGGAGACTTCTGCATAGTCAAGCTGGACAAATCTTTGCAGCCATCGGTTAAAAATCGATATCCGTGAGTTTGTCACCAATAACACATTTATATCACGGTTGGGACGTCAAGCTATATCGTATTTAATTAAAACTTGTTTGTGTTTTGTGAAAATTGCTTCTAGAGGTCATACCATTTCAGTTTGTGGAGGGGGAAGTGTGTAGGAGGACAAGTCCTTTTGCTCAACGTTTGTGGAGGGAGGGGGTGGGTGTTAAGCGTCTGGTGGTAAGCTGAAGGTCATTCCATTTTAGTTTGTGGAGGGAGGTGATGAGGGGAAATTAACGCAGAGTGAATAAGCTTATATATGGGTGGTTTGTTTGCCTGTAATATGGGCCAGACATGTGATAGTTTGCAGGGATAGGATTTCTTTCCTTTTAAGTAATTAGTTTGTACGTTTGTATTGCGTTACGTTTCTTTTTTTTTTTTGCACTCTGTATTTGGTTGTTGGTGTGTGCGTTTTCCCGGTCGCGTGATCCGGAAGTGTCAAAAGTGTGGGATAGTGGCAAAAGTGTGGGTTATCAGCAAAAGTGTGGGGGTAATTTGATAACCACACTTTTTGTGATGAAGGCACACTTCCGGTGTTGGTTAACGGGATTTAACGTATGGAAATTTAGCGTGGTGTTTGAGGTGTTTGAGGTGACGTCACAGCCGTGGTATAACCTAAAATAATATTGGGATAATCCCTAAAGTGACAATTAAAGGGTGCATTTACATCTTCTCGCTCGCTAAAACTATTTTCTGGTCTATCAATATTTAATAAGATCAAGTGGCTAGTTCCTCCTGAGGCAATGTAGCGATTTTTGCTTCAACAAAAAATACTCCATATTTCCAAAAATTCACCGTTTCTAACGACTAAAACCCTAACCAGACTGGCTGCTCATGGCTGCATGGTGTCGCACTAGGATGATTTACCAAAGATGTCAATATCGGTCCACAAATGCACCACCAACCCAACGACTGGAGCAATTTTGACCTTGTAGGCACATAGCAATGCATTCTTCGCACGAAATTTTCTTCTGTCTGGTTAGGGCTTAAAGGCCAAACCAGAGTGTCTGCTTGCGGCTGCATCACAATGCAGGATGGTGAAAGAAAGACGACAAAATCAATCGATAAATGCAACAGTAACCACAAATGGTGCAAGAAAGACGTCAAAATCGATTAATGAATGCTACAGTAACTGTACGATTGCACCAATTTTGACTTTGCAGGCACGTAGTAACGCATCGATTCGCACGACATTTCCTTCTGTCTGGTTAAGGCTTAAGACGTTATTTTGGAATAAAATGTTGTTGAAATGCTGTGACCAGGATTCAGGCCAAGTGATCATTAGGTTAGAAAATATTGCATCTTGTAATGAGTGCAGAGCGGCAGCAGTAACGCCACATTTGCTACGGAGCTAGCATGGAGCCAGTCGTTGAGCTAGCTTCAAGGCGCACTGTAGAGAAATAGAGGTAAGAAATGCCGATGTCTTTAGTGAAGCCGACGCTGTGAGAGTGAGTATCTTAGGTCTGAAAATACACGATTTTTTTTTAAATTTACTGGCAGCTGCTGTAATATTCAGCAAGCGGTATCGTTTCTTTTCTAAGGATTAGTTGGCATTTGTTGCCAGTCTGGTGTCTGGGTAGCTTTCCCCTTGCGTATGTGCACTGTAAACAAAATGATCTGAATAATAAAAGTAACGTAATTCTGCCCAATCCCTTTTGCTACGAAACATGTATTAAGATTGTAAATTGGAAAAGAAAAGCTTCCGCTTGCTGAAAATTACAGCAGCTGCCAATCAATCAAAAAAATTGTGCAATTTTAGGCCTAAGAAATCCGCTCTCATAGCATTGGCTTGACTAAAAGACGTTGGCGTTTCTTAGTCACGGGTAGCTGCGTGTACTGGGGCGTCAGATTCGATAGGTGTCTTAGTCCCAGCTGTACATCTCTGGCTTCCTATCTACAGACCCAGGTTCGATCCTGGGAAGGGAAGTGCATACGTAGGGGTTTTTTCTAAATTATTTGTTGCCAGTGACTCATTACGGACAGTCCGATAACAAGTGCTCCATAAAAGCGTGAAGCAAACATTGAATTTAACACTGACTAAGTAAAATCAAGTGATCGTTGACATTTCCGTGGCGAGATCATTGCATTAACGGCACTCTATGGAAAACATTGTTCGGAAAACTTTGAAACTGTCAGTCTGTTTGCCTGTCTGGCTGTCTGTAGTATTATCTAATAGTATAACTACTTAGTGTTGGATTTTAATTTTGTTGGTAAGCTTGGGTATTATTAGGTTCAAGTTTTTTTTTATTCCGACGATATCACTTTTAATCTGTTGTAATAACTCTTGTCCTTACATTCTTTGGTGTTCTTCTCTTTAGTTCTTTTAGACCATTAGGGTTCCTGAAATCATGTCATTTCTTTTTTGCTGTTTTTTATACAATGGGTTTCTTGGTATGTTGGTGAAATTTTTTTATAGAACCATGATAGAGTTTGAGCCAGTGTTTTCTTTTCCAAACTTTGGTGAAAAATAAACATGCAGTTTAAAAATGCAACAGAGACAAAAAAAGTGTGGAAAGTGATAGTACCTACAATGAGCAATGTAGATTCCTTCATGATTTGCCTTGCATTTTGGAATAGTGATGTTAAACGAGGTGAAGGTCAACCACGCATAAGTACTGGATCAGCAAGGTGAGCAAGCGACTCGGATTCACAGGCTACAGCTGCCAACATGGATTAGCAGTGGTACAACCAATGCCATCTAGCAGTCCTAATATAACTACAGATGTAGGCAGCGATACACCCACGCCTTCCTCCCAAGCGAAACGAATATTTAATAAAACACAAGTTAAACACGCTTCTCTATATCTTGTGTTTAATGTAGGTAAATTGTCCAAAGTAGGCCTAATCGATACCGACTCATCAGCGTCATTGCTAGAAAATACTACAGCATAGCTGCCAAACAAATGATATTAACTGGCGAGCGGCTAGTTTAGTTATGCCTTTAAATTTGATCGTAATAGGAAATCAACAGATAAAAGAGCAATAAAGCAAATTCCTGTTACCATTTCCAAATGTGTTTTCTCTAAAGAACAAGATTTATAATCGTGCTGGTAAAAGTTTCGGTCCAGTTCAGTTACACATCGGTTTTGAATTTTTATGAAAACAACATAACACGGTTGTCAAAGATTGCACAGTTAATCTTTTGCAAATCGGAAACGTAAAATTCCAGGTGTCAGATTCACCAGAAGCAGCATGGAAAGCTTACATGGAAAACAAGGAAATTGCCAACAGGTAAAATTATAAGCCTGCTGAGGTTCAGATAGCCACAGTTAATGTTGCTTCAGACGAAAATAGCGCATGTAATCTGGAATTTATAGAGAATTGCACTCCTCAACAGCAATACGAGGATATTGTATCTCTTTATTTAGGGACAAGATACTTCCTAATAATTCCAACACCAGGATGGGGGGAATTATTCACACCCCATACCCAGACATTCAAACTGGCATATTTATTCCAAAATCCAGCAAAGGTTCTGTACATCTAGCCATGGATTAGTTAATACAACAGCTACAGGGGTAATTCCAATTATGGCTATTAACTTGAGTGGTCTTGAGGTCTAGCTGGAAGCTGGCACTGTTATCAGGTTGCATAAGATAGCTGTTACAAATTACTGCCAGGATGCAACGACCGTAAGTATGTTAGACGTAAATTAAAATGACGCAAGACCCAGTGAAACATCGTAGGTTCAGCTGGGAGAGAAGGGGCCCACTGAAAACTCTAAGGTACTTACCGAGCATTCCAAAGTGAAAACAGAGACAGAACTGGAAATGGACTGAATTCAGTTAAAAGATGTATTTATATTTCCTGATCTGGCTAACAAACAGAAACTGGAATTCCTGGAAATGCTCAAATTTCACCAGAATTCATTGTCTAAACATTAATTCGACTTAGGCTTATACCAGGATTACGAAGTTGCTATAGATACAGATCAGTCCGAGCCAGTGAGCCCTAAACTGTACTGAGTGCAATTTCACCGGAGGTAATTACTCGGTATTTACTTGGACGAAATGCTATGGCAGGAGTAATTAAAGAAACTAAAAGCCTTTGGATAGCTCTATGCCTACTCCTGAAAAGATGCTCCAGCAGATTTTCTGTAGTGGTGGATTTAAGCGAATTAAATTCCATTACTAAATCAATTTCTGCCCCAATTCTGAACCCCTCGCACACATGAACCGTGCTAAATATTTTTTCAGACTAGATTTTTAGTTCGGATTTTTCCAGCTAAAATTATCAGAATCAGCACAAGCTAAACTTTTATTTAAATCACATTCCAGGGTATTTTCGTTCCAGCGCTTAACTAGCATTCCAGGAGTCTACTGTTCCTACTCATTAGCACATCATCCAAATAAATGAAGCAGTAGGTTCCTAATTTTTCAATGGGCCTAGGACATGTAGAAATGGCACTAGGCTTAACTGCAAAATTAGGGATGAAACTTACTACAGAAAATGCGTATTTGGCTGGGGTGGTGGGGGTGGAATCCAGACAGTAAGGTGAGAAATAACCAGTAGAAGAATGGAACCTAACTGAATTAGCCTAATACACAAAATCGTGAAGATATACAGGACGTAAAGAAAAAATGTTTAAAATAAGTGAAACAAGAATATCCATATAAAGTGTGGCATCAACACAAAATTATAAGTGACATGTGGCACATGGTGTTTGGCTCTGGCGTAACTTTGCAGGTTATGCAGCACATTTTGTTTGAATTAGAAAATACTAGGGCAGCTCCCCCCCTCCGCCCCGTATACAGAGTGTTCTAGTGATTTGCCGTTTGCATGAAAATACTGTGATTTTCCTATTAGCAACTTTCATTGGATTTAGTTAGATTCAGGGTTAATAGACATAGAGGCCTAAATCCCATTTGCATGAAAATATTGTGACTGGAAAAACATATGACGTCACTTGTACTGTGCCTCTTTGTTGAAAACACAGTTTGAATCATAACTTATACAGAACAGACAATTCTGTTTGGCAGACATTCCGTCTGGACGCACAAACAAAAGAAATAAGAATTAGTTTTGGGAATCTTGGTGATCTGGCATCACACGCAGTGAGGAAAAACCACCGGAAAAATGGAACCTACCTGAATTAGCATAACCCACAAAAGTGCAAATTCGTACCCAGCAAGACGTAAAGAAAAACATTTTAAAAATAAGTGAAACAACAAAACTCATATGAAATGCGGTTCAAAACAGTTTAGGGTGGATAAGAGTTTACGGAACGGTCCATTATTCTTGTGTCATGTAATAAAAGACATCAGACAGTGCTGACGAAAATCTGTTGTCGTGGATCAAATTTGTTTTCAAAGTTTTCATGAATGTTCATCAACATTGGACTGGCGGCAAAAGGAAAAGAGGAGAAAGTCAATAACTTGTTGCCTTCATCAGTAATAATTCCTAAATACATACACGCAATATTTCGAAACATTATTTTGGTAGCTGTTTTAAAACTCAGAGTCTTTAGTAGTGGTGGGCCACGTGCGTCAATGTTCAAGGCCTATTGGGACCTGGGGAGCCATAGGGAGCTTCGAAGCTGCCTCACTGGGCCTTGCCAGAAATGTCATAGACGACTTCCGATTCTGGTCACGTGACTATTGACGTCATATCCCGTCCTACGTCATTTCCCGTTGGTCATGACACATAAGTAACCAATTTCAGTTTTGATTCGGTTGGTCTTGCTCCAGAGCTATCTACGGTGGGCTTTGGAAAAGTCGAGCTCGTGCACCACACGCGCATCAGATGGCTTCGCGCTCACGTAGGGAGCTCTGCAATTAAGTACTGAAACGATAAGTGTATAACACTTAAGCATGGTGTAATCTACTGTTCGATGACAATGCAAACAACTGTTACAACAATAATTTTACACTTAAGCATCATTTCAGTGCCACGTGTTTCTAGCTGCAACACCCATTTTAGTAAAAGGCATTTCCCCATATGACTTTTTGCATGTGTGACAAAATTTAAATTTGGCAATTTTCCCTAGCGAGATGTACGTGTGTCTTTAAACCCTATACTTTAGTGATTGACGTGCATCCAGCGTTAGCCATGGGACCAGAAGAAGAAAGGGACAATTTTGCTAGGTAAATCCCATCGGAAATTCGTATGTTCTTTTACATGCCACAATCTACACAATCACGATGGCTGCGGTTGGACTCGAATACCCTACAGTATGATAATTAACATGGGAGCCGTGGGGTTAACCAGTAAGACAAAAGCAACGGTATTGAGGGCACTTTTTCTCCAAAAAGGACCCATTCCCACATTTTAATGTTGAGGTTCTTTCTGTTACTGGACCCAACACACCCGAATCCAACGGTTTGCAATTTCTACCGCCTGGGGAATTTTTCTTAGTAGTCTGAAATCAGCTGTACTTATGTTGCAGTTAAAGACCTAACTCTGCCAGTTGTTGTTTTTTACTTAGCGAGACGAAACAAAACCAGGTAATCTGCCACTCTGTAGACGATGAGAAGGACGATGAGCCGCCAGTTGTTGTTTTGTTTTTAGGGAGCATGAATCCAAACTGGGTTATATGCCCCATGACGGGTGAGAAGAAAAATTAGCTGAAGAAATCCAAGCAGAAAACTCAGGGTCTTTGGTATGCCACAAACGACACGAGCACGAGGCACTACTGGGCCTGCAAAGGCCGCCTTTTCAAAGGGTTCAAAGGGTTTTGTAGCGAGCATTAACTGATTCCGGTCATATGCCCAAAGCCTAAAGGCCCTATGTCTGCACTCTGCAGCACCGGGATTCCAAGGGTGCAACAGCAATGTACCTGACAACAATTAAGCTATGATAACAATTAAATCTCACCTTCTTGGTGGCAACATACTAGCGTGCTGTTAAGAAACGACTGGTAACAAGGATGAGAGATGGAGGTGTGGTTATAAGAAGTACAGTAGCATTATTAAAGAAGTGTGGTTTTTTTTGTCCGCTATACATCTTCAAATCGTCGCAAACATCAAAATCTAAAAATGAGTAGCTATTTGAAAAGTTTTGCTTATACCCCCCAAAAAATTAACAAATCGTTTTACAGTTTGACTGAAAAACCCTCTTTCCCTCCCTGTCTGCCTGGCTCTCCTTTTTCACTGCTGCCATGAAAATAATGAACATGCTCGCCCTATCGTGTTATTTTTTTCAGCATTTGAACAGGTTATCTAGCCACACGCTAGTATGTCATGCCACTGATAAAGAGGCGACTAAGTTAAGAATTGTTCGGCCTCTCGAAGGATTGGTATGAAATATTGGCAAAAAGTCCATTCAAGCTATTGTTGATGTGCCACTTTATTACACATCTGCAGGCTTGTTGAGTCTAAAACAAAATTTAAAAAGGTTGTCTAGACACACGTTAGTATGTCGTGCCAAGTTAGGCAACAGACATCATATCAATTCAATTGTTGAAGACGTAAACCATTGTAGCACGCAGCCACAGCGTAAGTGTCTTAGATCCTGAAGCATAGTTGGGCACAGTTCAGGTATTTAGGGGAAAGTAATAATGCGGTACAAAAACTTGAACTGTGGTAAAATGGAGAGCAATGACCCACTTGACAAAAATTAACTCATGTTGGAATATCAGCTAAGCTGCATTCAATGCAAAATCTGACACTAAATAACATTGCAAATGTGTTACCAATAGCTACTAGCTACTTCAAATCCACTCATCCCCATGTTAATTTCCATATGGTGATTATCGACCGATACTGAGAAGGCAGGAAGGTTTCCAGCTATGAAATTGGACGAATGGCTGCAGTATGATACGAACTACATACCCTTTCTGGTTAAAGCCTGGGGATGTAACAAGAATGGTGTGGGAGGGCACGTTAGTACAAAAATATTGTTACAACCACTGTTATTATATTCAGCGTCGTCTCTGATTGGACGTCCAAAGTTCAGACAATGACAACGTGACGTATACTGATTAATTTGATTTGATTTATTACGACAGCTCTACACGGGCTTAACCCCTCATGCGCTTGTACTGATGTGTGTATCTACTCACACGCTAGTGTGTCGTTACAACTATAAAACAACGTTGCCAAAGAAATTGTGTCTAGTCCAATTTACGAAAAACAAATAAAATGTCAAAATAAAGCCAAAAACTTGCAAAGATGCCACCAAATAGAGAATAGTTCGGCCTCTCAAAGGAGTGATAAAAACTAAATAAAAAAAACTTAAAAATTAAAACAAAACCAAAAACTGATAAAGAGGCGACTAAATTGAGAATGGTTCGGCCTCTCAAAGGAGTGATATGAAATATTGGCAAAAAAGCCATTCAAGCTATTGTTGATGTTCCACTTTGTTACACATCTGTAGGCTAGTTGAGTTGAGTCTAATACAAATTAAAAAAAAAAGTTATATCATCAAAAACCAAAACTTGTAAAAGCGACCGCCAAGTTACGAATGGTTAAGCCCTTCAAAGAAGTGATATCAGCAAACCAAAACATTGGCCAAGTTAATCGCACCGATTAACACTTTCCTACTGAAAGTCGCAATGTTCTAGTTTTCATTTAACCTTCGCATTGTTAGTCGGTGCGATTAACTTGGCAAATGTTTTGGTGTTCTGCTATCACTCCTTTGAAGGGCTGAACCATTCGGAACTTGGCGGTTCCTTTTACCAGTTTTGGTTTTTGATATGGTTACAATGACTGTGTTCCCCCATCCGCACACCCCTCGTCTGTACTACGGTCTATGCGACATATATAAATAGACGATAGATAGATAGAAATAGATAGACAAACATATTGTAATATTTACCTATTCGGTTATGTACGACCTAGTAATACTAGCAAAAGGCGTTTTAGTGAGTCATGAATGACGTCTGTTTGCGAACCAACATTTCGATGAAAGTTTCACGCCTATTTACAAACCAAAATGTGAATGAAAGAGTAAATAAAGGATTAAGAAATAGAGAGTTAATAAATGAAGGGAAAACAAGGATAAATTAATAAAGGGCAAATTAATAAGGATAAATATAGGTAAATAAATAAATACGGAAGCGCATAAAGGTGTTTTACTATTCTACGTCATTTCATGTATTTGTATTCACAATGACGGTTGGACTTTTCGTCCCCAAATAGTTCGTCCCGGACGTGTCAACAGTATACAGTTCTGATTGCAACAGCATCTGGAGTTTAATTCTTCGTCCATTCCAGCGGTGAATTTTTGGCAGCTCTCATTGGGGAGGGTAAAGGACGTTTATCAATTTTCAGAGATATGTTCCTGGTCACATTGAAAAACCACAAGTTCATACCAATATACACTGTTTTAATAATTTTCGGCAGACAATTGCTG
>JAHWFP010171905.1:0-29773 GCA_023313725.1 Lithobius niger
GTCCCAAGACTACTCTGTCCCAAGACTACTCTGTCCCAAGACTACTCAAACAACTCAACAAAAAAACGACTACAGCTGACATAATGATACACGCCTTCAAGTACGGACTTGAAACTACAAATTAGGATGCACTTCAAACGATCGAAAAAAACATGGTTTAAGAAAACCAAAACTGCTAGAATGACTCACCAAACCTCGACACACCTCTCATAAATTAAGTTAGTTCTGAAAGCCGAATATTAGGTTGATTTATGGGGAAAAAAACCCTTTGGGGAAAAAAACCGTCGCAGAAAATATTACTCTTTACGAGCAACCAAACACAAATTGAATGCTTATTACAAGCCCAAATTAAATATTGCCATAAGGCAACCCAAACGCCAAAGCAGTTTCCCCCTTCACTAAACCATCCAAAATTCTAAAGTAGGCTTTACAGCCAAACTAAGCCTTAAATAAAAATTTGTCCGAAGTAAAAACGTTTCCGTTTTACCTCCCAAGTTAAAAACCCAAAAAATCCAAATTAGGCCTAAAAATAGGCTTAACGCCAAAAACCCTAAAAACGGATCCCCAAGACCCTTCTGCATATGCCTACCAAATTTCAGCAAGATCTGAACACGTTAGGCTTAACTAGTAGCATAGGCCTAACTACACAATGGAACTTAAGGCCCAGGCTTAGCCATTGCTCGGCTTACCCACGTTTCACCTTAAGCTCCCAAAAACCTAAAACGGGCCTAACAAAAACCCAAACAAGAGAACCCTAACTTGGGCCTAACTAAATTCGCAGTAAATCCAAAGGAGACTCCCGGGTTTCGGCACCATGACCAAAGATAACTAACTGTGGGAGAGCTACCTAATTAGACTGAACCAAAGACTAAGGGAAGCTGGGGAACTTTGGGGTTAAGTTAGGGTAAATAGACTTAGTTTACGTCGGGGAAAATGCCTAACCACAATTGGGCCTACTAGAGGCCTAAAAGCCAAAAATCCCCCTAACTAGGAGACCTAGCAGGGGTTGAAGGAGGACCAGCCGGTTGGCTGGCCCGAAGGCTTTCTGATTTTTCCATGTTGGTCCCCTTGCTTAAATACGATTTGGTAACCCCTGGCAACCGCGAAATGGCCAGGGTATTGTGGGTAATAGAAAGTTGTAGGGGGTTCTAGAGGCAGGAACCGGAAACTAAATTTTAAGACATACATAATGTCCACCTACGTAAGAATGACACCCAAGACTAAGATTGGACATTGGCCCCAGCAAACATGAAAGTAAACAACATACAAGTAACAAGATTTACGACACCATCCTTGAGGCTTGACCAACAAATTCTTGCGGAGCGAGCCAAAATCATTAAATTTCGTAAAAAAATCTTTCTTGGCAGTACAAATCAAACCAGTACTGAATCCCCAACGAAATACCCCCGAAGGCCCAAGTGCCCCCCCCCAGCTCCCTTATGCCCCCCGCCCCGCGGCCCCCCCCCCCCTGCGGCTTGGCCAGAAAATTCTTGCAGTTCGAGCAACATATTTATGAGTATTCTAATATCAACGATAAAGTTGATCCTTAATCCTATCCTTGGTTTAATTGACAAGCATGCTCCGTTTGTTACCTTTAAAGGTATAAGGCCTAGTGCTCCCTGGTTAACTGATTCTACTAAGTCATTCATTATAAGAAGAGACAGAGCTAAAGCCTTGTTTAACAAAACTTAAAATTCAGTCCTCTTGGAGAATTATGAAGATCTGAGGAATAAAGTTAAAAAGCTCGTGCGTAATGCAAAGGTGCACCATTTTGTTGAACGAGTGAATATTATAATATGTTTTGGCGCCATCTCAAGCAACTTGGTGGACATGGTAGGCACCATTCTGGTATTGATACTGATTATTCTCCTGATGAAATAAATCAACATTTATTAACAATCAAAAATCTACAAATATCGACGAAACACCTGTCAAAAATAACATTTCGCAGTTTTATGCCTTTAATTCGGATACCAAGTTTTCCCTCTATCTCTTCTGAGCAACAAATGAGTAACATCATCCAAACCAATTGTACTAATGCTACTGGTGCTGACAAGATTAATTCTAAGATGGCCAAACTTTGCCTCCCTTTTGCAATACCAGCCATTACTCACATTATCAACTGCTCCATTACCTCTTGTTAATTTCCTGATTTATGGAATCTGGCTATGATTAATTCAATCTCTAAAAATATTAATAATCTTCGTCCTATTATCATTTTACCTTGTCTGTCAAAATTTTTAGAACGTGTTATGGCAAATCAGTTAAAAGATTATACAATATTTTTAACCTTAATCAGTCTGGTTTCCGAGATAAGGACAGTACTACTACATACAGTTGTTGTTTTTTCAATATTACTAACGATATTTTCAAAGCTATGGATGAATCCAAATTTACTTCCCCTGTGTTGCTGGATTTTGCTAAAGCATTTGATACGGTTTATCATCCTCTTTTACTTTCCAAGTTGCGTGTAATTGGCATGGACCAGCGTAGCTTAAAAGTCCTATCTTTCTGATAGAAAACAATATGTTCGTGTAAAAAGTAAAACACCTCCTTTTCTCATTGTTCAATCTGGTGCTCCACAGGACTCTATTCTAGGCCCTTTGTTGTTTGCTGTTTTCATTAACAATTTGCCTAGCTGCATTGTTAATTCTAGTCATCACATGTTCGCGGATGACGCCCGGTTAGGTGAGGTATTCTCCCCACTTGATAATGATAACTCTCGTGGCGAACTTAATCGTGATATTTCTAATGTCCATAATTGTCTCCGGCTAATGGAATGGCACTTTAAATGCTAATTATAAGTGCCAGCACATCATTGTTGGATCACAGTAGCTTTTTCAAAAATATCCTATATATGATCAGTCATTATAATACTATTTTTGTTAATAGTACTACGCATAAAACTTGCCATTCTGCTAGAAACCTCGGTGATCTTTGATCAGTGCCTAACTTGGGATTCGCATATTCATACACAATGTTGTACTGCCATGCAAAGGATTAGATTTCTTTCTAAGTTTAAACATTTTCTGAGCATTAGGACCAAAGATAAACTTGCCTCCGCCTTAGTTATTCCATTATTGGATTACTTTGTCAGTTTATTTTAACGCCACCAAATCCTGATTCAGTTTTTTTTAACACCACCAAATCTTCCCTCAAGCAGGTCAGAGGGTCCAAAACGCGTGTATTCGTTTCACTTTTAATCTTAAGACGTTCGATGGTGTAAGAGACTATCTTAAAATTATCAAGTGGCTCCTTATGGCTCAGAGGCGTACTTTGCATTCGCTCATAATTGTGTACAAGTCTTTGCATTACAAAGAACCATTTTATTTGTTTACCTTATTTAATTCTGCACTGGCTGACAACAGTTATCCAACAAGATTTAGTCATGGCCGCCCCTTCACTCCCCCGTCACTGTCTTACTACTAAATACCAACCGTCCTTTCTGGTTCAGAGCATGAAGTTGTGGAATGATTTGCCCGAAGCCATTAAACTTGTCCTAGTGTTGGAACTTTCAAAGCTCAATTATTCCGTCACTTGTTTAACTCCTTTCCTTCCCTTCTCTTTCTTTTTTTCTCCTGTCTCCCCCGCCCCTTCCCCCCTAACCCCCACTACCCCATCTTCTTGTTTACTTTAGTTTTTGCTACTGTCTGCTGATATTGCAATTAGATGTTTTGGGTTAGGTTGGGTATAGTTGGGTTAGGTTTTGTAATTATATGTTTTGGGCCCAGCACCTAAACCTCGCCCTTTGTGGCACAATCAATTTTTATCCCCGGATTTGTTGATCACATCGACTTTCACGTGCTGCGCAATAAAGTTTATTATTATTCTATTATTATTAAGGAATAAATTTTGCATACAAGTCTTTCTTCGCAGTACAAATCGAACCAGTTATGGAACCCCCACGAAATACCCACAATAGCCCCCCGTGCTCCCCCTCTATCATCCTCTCTGAGACGTGACCAAAAAATTTCCAAATGGAGCTTAGAGCATGAAATTTGGCATACAAGTTCGAACCAGGCAAACCCCATGAAATACCCCGAATTGACACCCATTTCCCTGATGCTTGACCAACAAATTTTTTTCCAATCGAGGAAAAGAAGTAAATTTGGTATACAACTCATTCTTAACAGTACAAATCGTACCAGCCATTCAACCTTCTACTGGATTGATATTTCAGTCCACTCTGCCTGTAATAGGCCCAAAGCCAATTTACTAGTAATATTTCTCATTGATGGTGGCAATTTTTTTTTAGTATTCGTTTAATTGATTGTATTGTCATTTCAGAGCCTGATCCACGTTGTCTTTTTTATTTAGTTTATTCTACTGTTTTTTTTTAAATTTTTTTATTAAGTTTATTAAATCATTGCCCATCCATTCTTTCCTCTTACTTCCATTTGTGTTGGTTTATCGGTCTTCATTATGAGGTTGTTTTCATATATTTTCATAATAGCGTCCTCAATTATATTATAAATCTCATTTGTTTTGTGTTATTTTGTTTTTCAAGATATTCCCAATTTATCTGTTCCAACCATATCTGAATGTTTTTAAGTGATCCAGTCCCTGGCCTAGGGCGCGCCCCCCCCCCCAGGAATTTTTGAGTGGACGGATGAAACCTGTTACAGGGGTCAGGTACATTATAGTAGATTTAAAAAAAAAAACAGAGGTAGACATCTGAGAAACTTCATCCGAATTTTCCAGAACCAATTTTCCAATATGGCCGTTTTTTCGATGAAATTAAACATACCTTTATGCTTTCACCTGTCCTATCGGATTCCAAAAGAGTTACATCGGCTTCTGGATGATTAAAACATGTTTGTAATCAAGCCACCTGCACAATGATACTAAATTTGTGTCAATATGTCAGCCGAAAGTGGTAAAAATAATACGGTGTACGCAAATCAATACAAAATCGTATAGTCTACTTGGCATAAAACACCTACAGAGGTTAGCAGTACGTGCTTTTCGAAACAATTAAACAATATGAAAAGAATTGATCCCCACTTTCAGAAAATCCTAAGTATGTCCATATTGGGCTCTTAGAGGGCTCCTGAGAGCACTTTGAATTAGAAAATCACAACACGCTTTTGCCGCTATGCCATTACCTGTTCACCTTTAAATGGGCTTAGGACTGTCCGTATATAAGTTAAACGATTACGGTTAGGGTTGATGGAAAAAATATCACCACCTTTCAAAAAATTATAAGCATATTCATTTTGGGCTATTAGAGGGCTCCCGAGATCACTTTGAATTCGAAAATCACCACACGCTTTAGCCGCTATGCCATTACCTCTTCACTTTTCAATGATCTTCGGACGGTCCGTGTCTAAGTTAAACAATTACGGTTAGGGTTGATGGAAAGAATAGCTCACCACCTTACAGAAAATCCAAAGCATGTCCATTTTTGGATATTACAGGGCTCCCAAGAGTATAATAATATAGCAATTTACCACATTCATGTGGAGGGCTGCCGGAAGGGTGGTGAGCCACTTACACCGGGCCTGAACGAAACACGAGAGGAGGATGTATAAAAAAGCTGGCACAACAGCAAAAGGTTTTAAAAATATTTTTTTAAACTCTTCAAAAACTTTTCCAACGATTGAGTCTTCAACATTCTACGGAATCCAGATACAGTGTCCATGATTACTGTTTCTGCGCTAACTGAGTTCCACACTGGTACAATGCGGACGGAAAAATTTTTTTTTCGACATTCAAGATGGGTGCCCTGAGCCATCAATTTCCATCGGTGGCCCCTGGTTGCATGTGTGTGTGTAGAGACATCGAAAAAGGGCAGGTCGACCGAAATCAAACCTCAAAGGATCTTGTAAACAAGAATAAGATCGAATCTAAGCCTGCGGATCTCCAAAGATTCCAGGCCCGTCATCCTGTGGCGATCCTTGTAGTTATACTCACGTAGGCCAGGCAAACTCTTGGTGAATTTGCGTTGCGTAGACTCGATCAAGTCGATGTCCTTAAGTAGGTACGGAGACCGTATTGGGGTAGCGTATTCCAAAATGGGACGGACAAAAGTCTTAAAAGCCCTGATCTTATTCCCGGAGATAAAACATCTGTTTACAATAGCCACCCTGCGAAATGCTGCTGCATAAACCTTCTGGCAATGAAGTGATGGCTTAAGGTTGTCTGTGAACCAGATTCCTAAGTGTTTTTCTTCACACATGGAGGATAAAATTGACTCCTCCAGATAATAGTCATGACTAGAGTCCCGGGAACCAACCTGAAGTGTATGGCATTTCCCAATTGAAAGTGGAAATTGCCACTTTTGTGACCAGTTTAGTACGTTAAGTATTTCGACCTTGAGATAAAGGTGGTCTGTGGAGTTAATGGTTGCGGCACCAATTTTGAGGTCGTCCGCAAACTTATATCCATAGGTGTTACTGGCCGAAAAAGATAGATCATTTAAGTAAATAATAAAAAGTACAGGGCCAAGAACGGATCCTTGAGGAATGCCACAGGGGACAGACACACTCGAAGAAAGTGATCCTTCAATGATGACCCTATGTGTACGATTTTCCAAAAAGGAGGATATCCAATTCAGGAGTTTACCTTCAATGCCACTTGCAGAAATTTTATGAAGAAGTTTACGGCGCACCACAGATTCGAATGCTTTTCTAAAATCGAAGTAGATGGTTATGAGAAGAAACACCAACATCTAGGATGCATGTTCACTCATCTAAAACCGGAAGTAACTGGTGGGTCGCAGATCGACCAGGCATAAAGCCATACTGATCAGGTGCAATAATGGAGTACTACTGAAAAAGGGGAAGATGGCGTCACGGATAATTGATTCCATAACCTTACATGCAACAGATGTGAGTGCGATAGGACGATAATTCAATGGATCAGATGGCGGTCCTTTCTTATAGGTTGCCACAACCAATGCTGTTCTCCAAATTTCCGGATTACAACCCTGAGTGAAGGAAAGGGAGAACAATTTAGATAATGGGTGACAGATCTCATGTGTAATTTGCCTAAACAAGAATGCTGAAAACCCATCAGGGCCACAGGAATGACTGGGTTTAAGTTTATTTAAGGTCTTTAGTATAGTTAAATAGCTAAAGGACACCTCATATAGACTTTCGTTTGCTGCCACAAGTGGAGCCAATGAAGGGTTCACTGTCCCATCATCCGTAATGGTATTCGTAACAAAAGTTGTGCTATGAATTTCTGCTTTTTCAAGATTATCTGTAATGAAACAATTTCCGTATTTTAAAGGTGGAAGCGAACGAGATGAAGAAGTCTATTTGCGATAAAGTATAATAAGAGCCGAACGAGTGCCTTCCAGAATAGCACTTTTTTCATGTTCACAATACCATGTCTCAACCAATGATGAGTAAAGCTTCCTTGATGCATTATATGCAGACTGTGTAGTAGGGCAAGGATTGGATTTAAGCTGCTTCCAATGTTTAAGTTTAAGCATGCTTTGTCTTAGAATATGCCTTGGCATAATTTTCCTGGTACGTGTGTGAAATTTTCAGTCGACATTGATTAATGTGGTTGGTTAAAACGTTCTGAAAGCAAGACCAGACGTGCTCGATAGAATGGTGGACATCAAAAATGACTCTGTCCCAATTAACATCAGTGAGTGTTGTTTTGAGCTTTACAATGTCTAGCTTTCCATTGCCAAAAGAGCGGTTAGGATCAGTAGCATGGGTAATCCCGCAACCCATCAGGTTAACCTGGAAAGAGACTTTATGGTGGTCACTATTTCCCATGTGCACATCCACCTTCAAATCTAAAATCGATTGATCATCGTGTGAAAAGACAAGATCAAGGATATTGTCTCCACGTGTTGGCTGTTCAACAAGTTGCTTCAAGCCCAGGGGCGCAATTAACTCAAGAAAGTATATATGATGACTGTCGCTCGCCCAATTTCTGTACCAATCGACTGTGGAGAGATTAAAGTCCCCCAAGATAATATTAGAATGATCGCTGTTGATTGAGCGTACAATAAAAGTGCACACCTTCAAAATCTCCTCGTCATTCCTGCTATCGGGCATGTAGCACAATATGAAGGTCAATTTATTTTGGGGCTCAGAAATGACGATACCTCCAACCTGGTCCGAGATATCGACAATTGTGATCGGAATTGTAACACGGTGTAGGATTAAAAGGCCCCCCGCCCTGCTACCCCGGCCCCTTCGAATAACCGAATATTTGCTAAAATAGACCATCATTGCATCTGGAAAATTCTGATGCAACCATGTATCGACGACAAAGATAAGATCGAATTGGTTTTGCGCTACAAGCTTCTTGAAGCTGCCCAAATTACCAATTATGCTGCGAGCATTCAACACAACACATGACAGATTCCTAACAACATGGGTATAAGAAGGGTTAAAATTTTTTAAATTATGACATGAAGGGTTAAAATTATGATTGGAAATAAGGTTATCCCTGGGACATGTAGTTAGTTTTCCGGATGAGTACGAAGAGCAAAAAGTTCACTTTGGAGAACAGATTTTCCCCTTCTCGTAAGATGTATCATGTCTGGTGCCAATAATGTTGGTTTCGTGGTCTGCACGTATGGCCTTCTCAATGGACACGAAGGTAACATTATTCTCTACACAGATCTGTCGTAAAAGAAAGTTTGTGTGGCTCTCCCTTCAGTCCAGTTCTCTGTTAACTGAACCAAGCCTTGGAAAAAGGCCGACAATGGAGATACGGGCATTTGGTTTTGCTGCCCGAATTGAAGATGTAAGGGGTGCAAGGTGAAGCACAATTTGGTTTGGTCTGTCGTTAATGATATTATTGGTTCCAGCGCACACAACAAAGGTATCACTCTGTTGCCCGATCTTAATAATTTTTGAGAGCTTATTGATTAAGTCTTGAACCTTAAATCCTGGGTAGGTCCAAATTTGGGAGTCACTATGGCTGCTTCCTCTTAGGGATCTTATATTTGAGTCACGAAGTAGGGTAGTTTTACCTTTCCACCTTGCTGCAAGTATTTCGTCCGGGGTGTTTGTTGGCCCTTCTGATCGTTTCTTACCTTTTCACCTTTAAATGAGCGTATGACGGTACCTTTTTAATAAATACAGATGCAAACCTATTTACGTTGCCTTTTGGTCTTATATGTCAGACTGCCTGAGCGGGGAATCGAACCCACGACCTTTGAAACCAAAGGCCGAAGTCCTACCGCTGTGCTATACTGACACGGCCTTTTTCAAGAGTCAAATACAGATGTAAACTTATTTATGTTGCCTTTCGGACTTATATGTCAGACTGACTGAGCGGGGAATCGAACACACGACCTTTGAAACCAAAGGCCGAAGTCCTACCGCTGTGCCATATTGACATGGCCTTTTTCAAGAGTCAAATAAATGTAGATGCAAACTTATTTATGTTGCCTTTCGGACTTATATGTCAGACTGCCTGAGCAGGGAATTGTACCCACGACCTTTGAACCCGAAGGCCGAAGTCCAACCGCTGTGCCATACTGACACGGCTTTTTTCAAGAGCTAAATAAAAAAAACAGATGCAAATTTATTTAAGATGGCTTTTGGACTTATATGTCAGACTGACTGAGCGGGGAATCGAACCCACTACCTTTGAAACCAAAGGCCGAAGTCCTACCACTGTGCCATACTGACACAACCTTTTTCAAGTCAAATAAATTCACATGAAAACCTGTTTACATTGCCTTTTGGACTTATATGTCAGACTGCCTAAGCGGGGAGTCGAACCCACGACATTTGAAACCAAAGACTGAAGTCTTACCGTTGAGCCGTACTGACACGGCGTCGGTAGTAGGACTTCGGCCTTTGGTTTCAAAGGTCGTGGGTTCGATTCCCCGCTCAGGCAGTCTGACATATAAGTCCAAAATGCCACGTAAATAAGTTTGCATCTGTATTTATTTGACTCATGAAAAGGCCGTGTCAGTATGGCACAGGGGTAGGACTTCGGCTTTTGGTTTCCAAGGTCATCGGTTCCATTCCCCGCTCAGGCGGTATTACATATAAGTCCAAAAGCCAACGTAAATAAGTTTGCATCTGAATTTATTTGACTCTTGAAAAAGGCCGTGTCAGTATGGCACCGCAGTAGGACCTTTGGTCCCAAAGGTTGTGAGTTTGATTCCCCACTCCGGCAGTCTGACATGTAAGTCCAAAAGGCAATGTAACTAGGTTTGCATTTGTATTTATTAAAAAGGTACCGTCATACGCTCATTTAAAGGTGAAAAGGTAATGGCATTTTTGCAAAATAGTAAGGTAATTTTCGATTTCAAAGTGCTCTCGGTAGCCCTCTAATAGCCCGAAACGGACGTGCTTTAGATTTTCTGAAAGGTGGTGAGCTATTCTTTTCAGCAACCCTAACCGAAATCGTTTAACTGAGATACGGACCGTCCGAAGCCCATGTAACAGTGAAGAGGTAATGGCATGGCGGCGAAAGCGTATGGTGATTTTCGAATTCAAAGTGATCTCAGGAGCCCTCTAATAGCCCGAAATGGACATGCTTAGAATTTTCTGAAAGGTGGTGATCTATTCTTTCCATCAACCCTAACCGAAATCGTTTAACTTAAATAACGGACCGTCCTAAGATCATTTAAAGGTGAAGAGGTAATGGCATAGCAGCGAAAACGTGTTGTGATTTTCGAATTCAAAGTGCTCTCGGGAGCCCTCTAATAGCCCAAAATGGACATACTTAAGATTTTCTGAAAGGGGGAGATGTAGTCCTTCCATCAACTCTAACCGAAATCGTTTAACTTAGATACGGACCGTCCTAAGTCCATTTAAAGGTGAAGAGGAAATGGCATAGTGGAAAAATCGTAAGGTCATTTTCGAATTCAAAGTGCTCTTGGGAACTCTCAAATCGTCCGAAATGGACGTGCTTAGAATTTTTTGAAAGGTGGTGGTCTATTCTTTCCATCAACCCTAACTGAAATCGTTTAACTTAGATACGGGCAGTCCTAAGCCCATTTAAAGGTGAAGAGGTTAATGGCTCTTCGAATTCAAAGTGCTTTTGCGACCCCTCTAATAGCCCTAACTGGACATCCTTAGGATTTTCTGAAAGATGGAGATCTAGACCATCCATCAGCCGTAACCGAAATCGTTTAACTTATATACGGACCGTCCTAAGCCCATTTAAAGGTGAAGAGGTAATGGCATAGCGGCAAAAGCGTGTTGTGATTTTCGAATTCAAAGTGCTCTCGGGAGCTCTCTTTAGCCCGAAATAGACATACTTAGGATTTTCTGAAAGGTGGGGATCTATTCTTTCCATATTGTTTAATTGTTTCAAAAAGCACTTACTGCTAAAGTCTGTAAGTGTTTTATGCTAAGTAGTACTGTACGAATTTATATTGATTTGCATACAAGTAGTATGATAGTGTATTTTCCGCCATAGACAGGGACACCAAGATGGCCGTCCCCATGTAAACCGGAAGTGCAGCCATTTTCCAAGTGGGTTGTTGTCATGGTTGATGTCATGGAACCGGAAGTACCACCATTTTGAATGACTTCACTTCCTGGCGTTAAATGAACCGGAAATGACTCCATTTTGGTGAGTGGAACCGGAAATGCCGGCATTTTACTCAGATGGCCCCCGGGTTTCAGTTTCAATTTCCGAAAGGAATTAGTTGGAGGGCCCAATCTCCGTTAACGAACTGTATGTGGCTATCTTACCGTACGGGCTGTAAAAATGGTAGGGTTTAAAAAGCCGAACGTTTCCTTCTTACAGTTCATAGTGCGCGCGTAGGACCGACATGTAGCCAAGAGGTTGATTTATAAACATAACTAATGCCGATTTTACGGATGCACTCCTTCATACATACACTCACGCATGTATACACACTGGTTGAGGTTTAGGAAGGAAAGGAGAGGGGTGGGATGGGTTTGGGTTAGGGTGCAGCTGCCTTTCCACCTTGGTTGGACCTGCCAGAGACCTAAGTCTCCGATGGTATAGCCGACCACACCATGTAGATGGAGGAGGAATTAGGACGTCTTCTCATTCTTTGCGGCATATCGTTCCCGTCTCCGTTTGTTGGCTTCCACCTTCTCTTCCTCAGTCATGGCTTTTCTTTTCTCTCCCTTACGTCTAGCTCCTGCTGACTCGTGGTACCGTTCTCGATCCTGCTCTCTCCTCCGTTCTTCTGCTCCTCAGTGAGTTCTTCCCGCTCCTTCCGTTTCTGCAATGCATCCTGCTCTCGCCTCTCCTTCTTCTCTTCGTGCACGGAGGCATACCTCTCCCGCTCGGCAGCCGCTTTTCTCAACCTGTCAACATATTCAACATATTCAACATAGGCCTCTCTTCTCCTCTTCCTCTCATCCAGCTTGGTCATCTGCTCTACTTCTCGACGGGACGGTACGCCTTCCACTCTCGCTTCCCCATCCTTGCTATTCGATGCTTTCCCTTCACGATCTCTCTTCTCCACCTCTTCCGGATCGCTGTCGAGGTCCACGTCGGAGTCGAAGTCATCGTCCTCTTCATCCCCACGTCCGGTATCGGAAGTCCGGTAGTGGCCGTGGGCATAGGTGTGCACCCCGTCTTCCAGGACGAAACGTTTGTCGTCATAAGTCGAAAGCAAGGACTTGGTGACGAGGTCGGTGGTGACTTTATGCTTTTGGCTACGAAGGGTTGTCCACGCCCCCTGTCGACGGTGTGCTGTTCGAGGCAACGTTTGTAGTCCTCGTGTCTAAAATGTTTGCGGACAAAGGTCCTATCCACCCCTTTTGCCGTCTGCTTCTCCTCATCCGCGGTGATGTATAAGTGCATCTTAGATCTGAGGTCCACGAACTCCTTCACTGGTACCCCACCCAGCTCGTCCTTGAACTTGCCGAGGACTTGCTTGTTCTGCAAGGAGAAGAGGGGATGGGTGGGGTCGTAGTTCAAGGTTTCGAACCACTCGCTCCGATCCTCGGCCATGTCCGCGTACGGGTCTTCGGTGTCGATGGAATAAAACAGGCTGTCCATGTCTGTGAAGAGCAACGACGCTTTATTCCCGTACTTTGGTTTGACATACCCGTAGTGGAACTGGTACATCAGCAGCTTCGAAAGCTCCAGGATGGCGTACCCGGAATAGACCGGAAGGTTGCAGTCGATCGTCCTGGCTTTCAGCAGTACGGAGATTAGGCACTCGTTGAGGATTTGGAAGGAGTCGGCGTGAGGAAGCGAGGTGTGCTTCACCGACTTATCCACTTTGCTGGCAAGTTTGACGGACACCCTGTTCTGCTTTTGTTCGGGTGTCTTACCGAACACCGAGTTGTTCATCAATTTGAACAGGTTCTTCTCGAAGTCGTTCGCGGCTGCCTGGCTTCGTCCTGTGTTGCCCTCGATATAAGGCATCTGCCAGGCCGCCAGCTTGAAGCCGAGGATGCGACGGATGCGGTGGAGCACCAAGCCTTGCTGCAGGTAGTACTTCAGGTTCCGGTAATGCACGACGTATTTTCGCTTGTTGAAGAGGTTGGAGGCCAACTTGTTGGTAGAGTTAACGACGTGTCCGATTTCCTCGTATACCCTCTCAGAGAATGGTGAAACCATCGAAGGGTCGATCTTCAACGATTCCGGAGCCAGCGGGTAGTCGTTGTGGGAGTCGTGTAATCCGGGAGGGTAGTCCAAGTCCACTTCCAAGATGAAACCGTAGTCCCCGTCGTCAGACACTGATCAGACATCGAAGGCTCGAACCTCCCGTTTGGTGAGCTACCTGGAGTTACCCGTACGGTAACTTCTGGATCATGTCCCACCCGTACAGGTTGTTTGTGTCCAGGTAAATGAGGAAGGACATGGGACGATCTGAGTCGAAGGTCTCGGGGAAATAGCGGTTGTTAGCCGCAGCATAGCGATGAGCGATGTACGAAAGTCCACGCCTAATACCGGAAGTGATGATATTATGTTTCATGACGTGGGTGAAGAGGTCGAGTTTCGCTTTCGTCTGCCGAAGTGCAGCGCCCCAACTGAAACCGGGTGTGGATACGTAGTAGCAGGGGTCGAGACGATAAGTCCGGAGGCAGAGAGACTGGAAGTTCTCGAAGACATCGGCGAGGAGGTAGGCATCCGTGAGTTGGTATACGGCACGGTAGGAGGCGAAGAGCTTGACGGCCAACATGCTCCAGACGGCCCACGCGTGTCAGTACTCCTCTTCGCTGATGTCTTCCTCCTTGACTTCGGAGTGAAAAGCTTCCTTTGAGGGCAGCTCCGTTTCGTCGAACACCTCCACCCCAGTCACATGTACGTAAGGATAGTGTCCTTTCTGCATCAGCAGGTTTAGTAGGGTACCGTTGTTAATGTCGGGGTCGAATGCGGTGAATCGATCGCGAAGGGAGCTTCTTTCCAGACCGGCTCGGAGAATGGAGAAGGTCTGGAAGCCACATTCTTCAGGTTTGCGACGAGCATCACCAGGGACGAGGGCAAGAAGTTCAGGCTGTCGATGAACCTGAGCGTGGTGGCGAGATTCTTCTTGGGTGCGTTGGGGAGAGGGTGAGGAGTTTTCAGGTTCACCAACATGCTCTAGAATCGTTCCGCATTCCTGGTGATGACGTTGAAGCTTCTGATAAACTTCTCGGCTGCCCCGACACCAGTAGATGCATGTCGTAGCCTTCCAAATTATGGAAGACTACCGGGATGACGCTGGTCTGCCTTGCCGACAAGTTGCATTTGTTGTGGGCTGCAACGGGGTACTTACCAGGAGGGAAGTGGTGATGGTCTCGAACCTTCATCTCTTCTCAAGCGTTCTACTTCAAGGTGTACAATCCCGGGTAAAAATCTTGCCGGCAGTAGTGGCAGTTCAGGGCGCGTTCGAAACGGGCCTGCTCTTCGGTGAGGTGCAGGGGGTGAGGATTGGCGATGATAGCGCCATACTTCAGGGCCTCTTCTTCGACTGACTTCATGAAGTCCTCCACCGCGTCGAGTCCGAAGTGATACTTCTCGTCCACGATCTCTCTACCTGGTCCGACGACGACGTACCCATAGCTGCTTGTGGATGGATGTTGTGGAACTGGTGGACGGACCGGGAAGAGAACCCGACACGGGTTGGAGCAAGCACTCGAAGTCAGCGTAGATCACCCAGGGATGTTTGTTCTGCCGACTGAAGTCCTTGAAGTCCAGGGTGTTTGCCCCGGGTCTGGGGAATCGCAACCGCTGGCTTGGGTTGAGGGCGAAGCATTCCACGCGATGTTTCCGGAGGGTGCTTTCCCTGGTGAAACCCGAGAAGCAGTTCCGGCAGAAGAACTTCTTGTGCGTACCGACACCCGCCCGCTTAAAGAAGCCGTTGAAATTCATTATGGTGCAGTAGTGGAAATTAGGGTTTCTTCCTCGTCGTCCTAGGCCAGAAACAGCAAGTCGATCCCCAGACGACCGACCACGGACTTGCAGACACGGATGGGGTGAAGGCCGAATTCCGTGATGAAGGCAATGACGTTGATGGCGAGAACGCTGTTCTTGGCTTCAAACTTGTCGATCTGACTGAGCTTCACCGGGTATCGAAGCATCGAGTGGTTGAGGGTCTCTATCCACTACTCGTAATGCTGGGGATCTACGACGAATCTGCGGTGAATCGCCGCCAAAACGGAGCACAGGAAGCAGCAGTTGTCCGTCTTGTTCTCCACGTTCTTGACGAACTGGCACTTCTTCCTCAGCTGTGCCGGGAAGGGAAGGTAAGACGAGGCGCGGAATGGGTCGTACTACCCCACCTTGATCTGGAGTTCAGTCATGGTGTCGACGACCCAACCGTCGCCCTTCTCCGCGAAGGCGTCGATGGTGTGATGAATCTTCTGGTAAGCTTTGTCAAGTAAGGTGGGGACGTCGTGAGCTGAGGGAGAATTGGCGTAGAGGCTCTAGAACCCGGCATTGAGGGTTTGCCCGGCTCTGGAAAACCTCACGGTAAGGCACAGTTGGAACTTGCATGATATGAGGCTGGTCAGGCATGCGAATAAGAGTCGAGCGATGGCTGGTGTGGTGCAGGTCAAGAGGCGTACGGGATTGTGTAGGAGAGGGGCGTAACCGTTGTCCCGCGCAAAGTCCTTCTCGTAGCACCAGAAGCTACCCATGAAGGCGTCTTCACAGGTTGGCGGCTCCACAGTGCAGTCCTCGCACCCGGTCTCCTCGCAGATGGAATGGGATAGGGTACGAGTGAAATCTTCGGTGGGATCTTCGGAGTGGTGGTGGTGGCAGTCGGGTAGATGCACGAGCAGTTGCCGCTTGTCGGAGAACACCTCCGAACAAAAGGCGCAGGTAAATGCTGTCGAATGCGGACATATTCGAACCTGCAAAGATGGATTGAAAACGAAATGTACACTCCTAGCATTTATATACGAAAAAAAATCTTTACACTCTGTTCGCAGCACTATCCCAGCAAGTCCAGGTTATCGACCCAACTGTTGAACTTATCGTCGTAAACCTGCCACTTGACCGGGTAACTGGTCTCCCCCCCCCCCCGCCTTCCGCATCTTTAAGACCTTATACCATAATCAGGGCGAACACGCTGATATCCAGATCTTCGACAATCGCAGGAGCAGTCGGGATACATCCTCCCTGATCAGCCGGCTTCAATGAAACGGCCGTGTACCCCCTTGAGGGTTATTTATCTCGGTGTTTTCTCGGTTAAAATGCATCGGCAACTCCGTTCAAAAGCTAAAAAGAGGATGTGTTCTGACGACCTGGCCCACACCCACACCACTGCCCTGATCCCTGGTCGGTTCTGACTCATACCCGTAAGTACAGGTTATCAACCCAGCTATTGAACTTATCGTCGTACCCCCGCCACTTGACCAGGTAACTAGTCTTTCCCCCTGCCTTCCGCATCTTTAACACTTTCTCCACCAGAAACAGGTCCAGCACCCGCGTCTTTTGTAACTCCTGCTCGTAGAACCCGCCCTCGATACCCTCCCCACCGTAATCCCTCAAGGTGTATGTGACAGGACTCGTGTTCTGCACTTTGTCCATGGCGTATACCTCGTTCGTCCAGTTCTGCAGGTAACCCTTATCATCGAACGTGCCTTCAACGCGGGATATTCTCACCTCGTCCCCGACTTTAAACTTGGGTTTACCCGCGGAACGATTCGATGCTCGAACGGCCGGTGGAACGGTAATACCAGCAACCACGTCTTTCGGTCTAGCCCCGATTGTCCTGTGCACGGATCCGTTGTGACGGCATAGAAGTGGGACAATCAGGTCGAGCCACTGGTAGCTACCCGTGCGGGTGAACTCGTGCCACATAGCCATCTTCAGGGTCCGGTTGAAGCGTTCGACCACGCTGGTTTTGGTCTTGGAAAACGTGCGGTAGTGGTTGATACAGTACCGTTTTGTCAGGGCAGCAAATGGGGAGTTGAAGAATTATTTCCCCTCGGCCGACTGCAGGTGTCTGGACCTGGAGGAGACCAGTATCTTCTCGAAGGCGGTCGAAACGTCTCCCATACTTTTGGATTTGACGGGTTCCACCTGGGCGAACTTACTGTATGCGTCTATCTGTGTGAGCAGGTACTTGTATCCCCCGTTAACGCTGGAGTACGGGATCATTTTCCCGAGATCGATGTGCCACAAGTCATCGACGCCGAGGGCCTTCGTTCTACACCTCGGGAAATCGACGCCTAGCCGGTTTGTGCAGTTCTTCGACTAACGTGTCCATTCCAATCCTTTATTCATTTATATTTTTTATCGTGTTTGCCCCATCATCCAACTTGACCTTAACCTTCATCACACCGGCAACACCCGCAGCGGCCGCTTTCTCACCGAACCTCGCGGTGTTCAACAGCAATATACTCCGGGCCTCGGTAGCCAGCTCTTCGTCGGCTCGGTGTCGATCTTCCAGATCGGAGCTGGCAACGTGGGCTAGGTCGTGCTGTTTACAGGTTTCGTCTAGAGCGTTTATGCTGACATCTTCCCTGGCCAGTCTCTTGCCGATTTTCGTACCGGGCCCGCAGTACCTGTACCCGGGGATGTGGAGGTCTACCAGCAGTTTGCCGATGATGTTGTTAAACAGACCTGAACCTTTCTTGCCCCGCTTCCAACCCTTCTGGAACTGGGCTTTCTTGGTCCCGCAGTCCGCACATTTGCCTTTCAACAACATGCGGTTGTTCGATGTCGTTACGAGGTTGGAGTCGAGGGTGTCGGTGTTCCGTTTTCACTTCAAGCAGTACATGTTTAAAATGGGTTTCAGGCCTTTATTAAACTGAATAAAGGCTTGAATAATGAAACTCATCAACTACGACAACCTTGGCGAAACTGTCGAGAAGATCAAGATGCTTCGGAGTAAGCTCAGATTCCCTGATTCGCTGCAGTGTATCGTCTGCAGTCCAGCCGGGTGCAGGAAGATGAACCTCGTCCTCAACCTCCTTTGCAACGAGGCCTGGTGGGAATACGACGGACTCTATGTGTGCTCCAAGACCCTGTTCCAGACCAAGTACGAGGGGCTGAGGCGGGCCTTCGACGAGACCTGCCCGGAAATCGCAGTGTTCTGCTTGAACAACGAGGAGGTACCACTACCCGAGGAACTTCTAGATCCCGGCAAGAAGACCGTATTTCTCTTTGATGACTGCATGATTGAGAAACAGGACAGGATTGAGCAGTACTTTGCCTACGGTCGGCACGCCAACGTTGACGTCTTTTACTTGTGCCAGACATACAGCAGGATACCGAAGCGGGTGGTTCGAGACAATGCGAACGTCATGATTCTCTCCAGGCAAGACGACGCCAATCTCAGGCACGTCTACAACAACCACCTCGAGTGTGACAAGAGCTTCGAGGAGTTCAAGCGAACCTGCAGGGAATGTTGGCATTCCGATCCGCATGGGTTTCTAACGATCGACAAGACCAAACCCTTGAGAGAAGGGAGGTACAGGCGCATGTTGGATTGCGTCTGTTACCCAATGTTGAAGTCGACGTTGGAAATCCCAAGAAACCCCAACCCACCCCACATCTAACGATTAACTGGTTACACGTTCGCCAACATCAAAATTCCATCAATTACAGGTCATTTCTGGGGGTGTTTCCCCAGAGTTTTGCTGAGATTTTACAACTCAAAGGGGCACCCCACGTAACCCCTTCGGACGCACAAAAAAACAGGCTGTACAGGTTGGTGGATGCTGGGCTTTCAGACACTGGTACTCGGACATGCTCGATTTGCCCACCACGACTAGCTTACCTGGAGATTGATCACGACGAGTTCTATCGAGAAGCCGAGATACTTGATAATCGGATTTCAGACCGGGAGGGAAACGGACCAGAAAAAGAATCTGGCAGTCTTCGATCACTGCAGCCTAACGGATGCGCACGTTACGCTGAACTCGGAGCGTTATCCATTTCTCGACAAGAATGCAAACTTTGCCAGTGGAAACATCTCGAACGCGTATCAAGACTTGCTGAACTTCAGGAACCAGTACCACGGTGAGCTGGTAACGGGAGCCGCTTTCGACGTCGTGAGTTTCGGGAAACACTTTCCGTTGATCTGCATTGACTGCTCGAAACAGAACGAAAGGCTTAAATCGAGCGTGATTGACGTGACTTTGAGATTCAAATTCGGAGGTCAAGTGCCGGGCAGCACTCGATGCTACGCCTTGGTTATCAGTGACCGGCTTATGACCCTGATGTTGGACAGGAGCAAAGTCGAAGTCGTGACGTGAGTGGGGTAAAAAATAAATAAACGAGTCCATCAGTCATGTATTCATCGACTCCCCTTCAGTTGTCGGTCTCCCAGAAGCGGGGCATGCTTCGATAACTCAAGGCCGGAAAACACCGAGCGTTCGTCTGTCCAACTCCCAGTTGAAGCAGAAGACCAACGTGTCCCTACCGGTCGCCAAAACGCAGCAGTCGAGAATCGGAAAGGCTCGAGCTACGAGCCGGAGATTGAATCTGAAGTTCTCGCGTACCCAAGTCCGGAAAGGTGGCTTTCTTCCCCTGCTCCTCCCAATCCTCGCCGCTCTCGGAGCAGTAGGGGCGGAGCGGTGGGAATAACCAACGCCGTCAATGACTCCAAGGCCAACTCGAAACAGCTCGAAGAAATAAAGCAGCACAATGCCAAGATGGAAGCCCTGGCCGCTTGGAAGAAGGGCGGGGGACTGGGAAGAAAAAAAAAGTCCCGCGGTATGGTCGAATGTTTTATCTGAAGCTGGGGTTCCCATGAACGGGCCCTTGATGAACTTGGACCTCGCCGGATACGCTAAAACATTGGGGATCCGCACATTCAGAGGAGTTTATTCGAAAAGACTTTCTCCCCACGCATCCCAGAGCGTCCGAATGCATTATACTGAACTTGCAGGACTCGAGAGACGGGGATGGAACTCACTCGACCGCGTATTACCTAAAGGGGGGTTGGTGCGCCCTGTACTTCGATTCGTTTGAATTCGAGTACCCGAATTCTGGGGAGGGCCACGCGTAGGGTAGACCCGGGGAATGCTAAATCTCGAACCGTTTCGCTCTAAGACTATAAGACAAACGGTTCTCGAGTTACGGGGTGGGCCAACTCCCAAAATGCAAGTACCCCAATTTTGGGTGGGCCATCCGTTGGGTAGGACCCCCAGTGGGGTTCTTAAAAGGGTGGCCAACTCTCGAACCGTTTTGCTGTAGGACCAACAGTTCCCGAGTTACGGCCATTTTAAATAATTTCGGAAGTCAAAACTGAAAGACAGGAAGTAGCGTCATTCAATATGGAGGCATTTCCGGTTCCTTTAAAGACAGGAAGTGACATCATTCAAAATGGCGTGCCGGATGTGACGTCAAGACCTTCTAAACTGATGCTCTTCATCCAAGATGGCGGCACTTCCAGTTTTCATGTGGGCAGCCATCTTGTCTGTCTCTCCTCTGTCCTGGTCGAAAATAGCACTATCCTACTACTAATGTCAGAACGTGTTTGCTGCCGTACATTATCTTAATTCTCGAAACTTCTCATGACGTGTTTTAAAGGAATGGCTAACGAGAAACTCCCTTTCAAAATTGGCTCCTTCACGATTGTGTAGTGTAGTGGCCCAGGTTATCTATTAAGTTGGCAGCCACCGACTCGGGACTATCTATCGCCTAACAGTTATCCAGTAACTCTACTTGATAGATCGACCCATACGTGAACAAGGCTTTCATGGTGGTACCATACCCGGGGTAATTTATTTCGTCGCCTAGCTTGTCGCCCAGATGATATTTTACCTTCTAAAACAAGTACATGGCCGCATTGTTGACGAGATTGATGACGTCTGCATTTGTGAAGTTATGTTGTCGCTACTGAGCAATTTACCTCTAATCAGAAGATAACTATTAGCATCGTGCAAAAACATATCACGGTTTTCTATTACATTTCCAAATCCGAGTTCAGGTTTTTGAGGTTTGTGCCAACTTTAGGATTGTACTCGTGATAAGAATAGTTCTCCACAGACGAATCGTGCTGTAAGGACTCGTTTATATTCAGGTCTTCTTCCTGTAAACTCACATCCTAACTCTGATCAGATATTTAACGATAGTTCTGTTTTTTGCCATTATTTGTTTGAAATTTTTATTAATAATGTTTAATCCTTTTTCCGTTATTGTTTTTTTTTTAGCAGATACTGACATGCTATTTTTTCATTTTTTTTATAAATTTAAAAAAATGTAATTTTTCGATCTCAAATGGAGTCTGAAGCCATGTGTTTCCCTATTCAAATTCAATATTTCATCGTCTTGAGAAGATAACCAGAATATTTCGAATTTTGTCTGTAGTTACAGGAAGATATATTAAGTTTTGAGGAGTGATTATCGTATATATCTCAGAAGTATGCCATGATAGAAAGCGTATATGCACGGTTGAGCGTCGGCATTGACTAAGACAGGCAAATTATATTCGTGTAAACAAATATCGTGTTAAGCCCCATGCTATGGACAGATTTCTGGGATTAATATAATTTCGTTCAGGATTCCCAACATGGAACTAAACTCTTATCTCTTGAAAGGGAAACTCTGCAAGTCGGATTATTTATTGATAATCAAGTTCGTTATTAAAGTGTTATGATTCGGGTCTATGAGAATAGCATCTTTTTTATACACATTTCGTTCTAAGGCAGATTGAATAAAATTTTTCAAATCCGAAATTTTGTAAGCATCGGGAATAACTTCCCCTTTAATCCCTTCAACCTCACCTGCCATTCACTGTGTACGAAACTTCGTTATAATCCCCATGCACGTTGAATATGCTATACTAAGGTGTCCAAGGATACTAGAGCCAACTCGTACTCCTTTCTAGAACCTGGGCATTAAAACGGACATTATCCTATTCGATTTTTAAAAAGCTTTCGAGTCCGTTGTCCATTCCAAACTACTGTTTAAACTGCATCAGCTTGGCTTCCAGGGAAATTTATTATTGTGGATTTCTGCCTTTACACAGGGTGCTCCCAACATATTTTTGTTGAGGGAGATTTTCTTTGCCTACAGTCTTAATTAGTGGGGTCCCCCAGGGCTCTGTCCTTGGTCCCCTACTTTTCATTCTTTTTCTAAACGATCTGACCATTAATGAAAGTAATGTTTCTCAGGAGAAGTTTGCTGATGACCTTAAACTCCATTCCCCGGTCATTTCATTTGATGACTCCTTGAGTCTGCAGCGTTGTATCAACTAAATTTACAATTGGATGCTCAAATGGCAGCTCCCACTCTCTTGTGACTAATGTCACTGCGTTGGAATTGGTAAACACACCAGCGAGTTAAATTATATGCTCAGTAATACTATACTCAAGGAAACCTTTTCCAGCTTCTGGGATCTTGGAGTATGGTTTCAGCAGGATCTCAAATTTTCTTCACAATGCAACACTATAGCAGCAACGGCTAATTGCAGATCTGCTATGGTCCGCCGGTGTTTTAACTCCGGGAACCTTTACACTGGGCTTTGGGCATACAAAGTCTATGTCCGACCATTGCTTGAGTATGCGAGCCAGGTCTGGTCTCCCTACCTCCTCAAGGACATAGATCGGCTTGAAGCAGTCCAGAGAAGGCATACGAAGTCACTGCCGGGCATGTGTACATTGCGATACAGTCAAAGACTTCATGACCTTGGATTGGAATACCTGGAATGTAGACGTTTAAAGGCTGACCTAACTTTTAAAATTATACATTGTTTGCCCCCATTGAATTACCATTTTTTGAATTTAGTTGGGTGACCCAGACTCTTGGTAACTGTTTAAAGCTCGTTTTACCTAAATTTCGGCTTGATTCCAGGAATTCCTTTTTTGCTTTGTGAGTGGTGCCGGTCTGGAACTCTCAATAATGAGAATGTTTCTGTGCCGTCACTCACTTTTTTTCAAAATGCGGCTTAAGGCTATAAATTTTCGTCTTTTTCTTCGCCGTCCAGAGAACTATCCACTAAGTCCCTAAGACCTCATTCCACTTTTTACTCGGGCCAGCAGTTTGCAGTTCATTCTAACATGTTTTTCCTACGCCCTGCATAAACTTTTTTTGAAATTTTTTATTCTGTGGTGGTGACAATTCCCGTTTTAGGGATGCATAGGTTTTAGAATATACCATAACCATACTTCTTTACTTAACGATATTGTTTAACATTTCCACTTATATATATCTTTATTTTTTATTATTTGGGCCAATTTTTTACATCTCCCTTGTCCTAACACGTTTGGCGATGCCATCGGGGGACCTTAGAGTCCCTGGCATGTCTAACCTTGGTGGTAAGACATTCGTGTCCCCATGCCACTTCCTTGCTTTCCCTGGCCTTACTTTTATCACTATATGTAATTATCTTTTTTGTAATTTAGGCTGGCTGTCAGTGATCTCTCCTAAGGTCCTTGCCAGACCTGTTGCAATTGCGACAAATTGTTATTATTATTATTATTATTATTATTATTAAGTGTATAGGCGTTTTTAGGATACAGCTTAGCTCCGCACCCACTTTTATATCTTTTTTTATATATATTGAAAAAATAATTTTAACCACTTCAAAATCAATATACCATAGCACAACTTAGTGATAGTATAATATGGGAACTACTTGGCACATATCTCTTAGAATATAAAGCTAGTAGAAAACATACAATACTTAGTTCAAGCTCGAGTAAATCCGTACCAAAAATTAAAGTGGCACCTCCGAGTCGTAGCAAATATATAAGGTCAGTTAAAAACTCACAACACTTTATGCAAATTCGGGTAAACCGGGACCTAGTGAAGCTAGTGAAAATGTGCAAGACTTGCCACAATCACTCTAAACTCGTGTAAACCTGGATCTTAAATTCAAGTAGTGCCTCTGAGTCTTTGCAAAAATATAAAGCTAGCAAAAAGTAAGTATCATTTAATTAACACAAAACTCGAGTAAGCTGGACTGTAAATTCCAGTGATGCCTAGCGAAAAGCGAAGCTAGTAAAAAAAAATATGCAATGCGTAGCAAAACGCTCACTAAAGTTAAATAAACCTGGTTCTATATTTCAAGACCAAGCCCAACTCCGAAGCGTGCATACTAGACATTTCGGTAAATGATAGTAAAAAGGGTTGAAATTCAAGAGTACTGTTGTTTATCTCAGTGATGTCGCTTGAGTAAGCCTGACGTCACGAGGTACCAACATTCCATGGCGTCACTACCGGTCAAGTGCTAGGCGCTAAAATTCCTTGGTTTCCAGGTGGTGGGGAGGTAGAACAAGGAATGTGACCAAACGTAAATTTAAGGTAGCCAACTACGAAAGTACCTTTGCGACCGGGGGTCACTGTCCATTTCCATATCGCAAATATCCTGTACTGATGTGGAATTTATTTATTATGAAAAAATTGATGTACTGAATATACAAAAACAGGTGGAAATTATGCCATTGATGTGCTACTTTCCAATGAAGATGAAAAATTGAACCCTGTGGCAATTTATTGAATTCCCTGTTACAACAGATCACTTTTTTTAACAGATCCAAAAAGTTATTAAATTAATATGAAGCATTAAAAATAATTAATATAGGTTTTTTTTGGGAGGATTTCAATCTCAATACTTAAAGGAAACTCGGGATAGTAATGAAAAAGGTGATATTGATAAATTCAAAAATTTAATTGCTTACCATGAATATATATGCAGGAAATTAACACACCAACAAGAGAATACATAGAGGTTAAAAAAAATTACAAAATCCTGTTTAGATCTTATATTCCGTAAATTAGAAAAAAATAGAATTAAAGGTTTTATAGTAACAAATAAGCCAGCTGATCATTATAGTATTGTGTTAGAGATGTGCGATAGTAAATTATTAAGCCACGAATTCAAAAAGAAAACTCAGTCCTGTCCCTGGCCTAAACCCCCATAGGAATTTTTGAGTGGACGGATGAAACCTGTTACAGGGGGCAGGCACATTGTAGTAGATTTAAAAAAACAGAGGTAGACATCTGAGAAACTTCACCCGAATTTTCAAGCCCCAATTTTCCAATATGGCCGTTTTTTCGATGAAATTAAACATCCCTTTATTTTTTCACCTGTGCTATCGGATTCCAAAAGAGTTAAATCGGCTTCTGGATAATTAAAACATGTTAGTAATCAAGCCACCTGCACAATGATACTAAATTTATGTAAATATGTCAGCCGAAAGTGGTTAAAAAAATACGGTGTATGAGTAGTATGATAGTGCTATTTTCGGCCGGAGACAGGGACACCAAGATGGCTGCCCCGATGTAAACCGGAAGTACCGCCATTTTCCAAGCGGGTTGTTGTCATGGTAACCAGAAGCACAACCGGAAATGCCACCATTTTTAATGACGTCACTTCCTGGCGTTAAATGAACTGTAAATTCCTCCATTTTGAAGAACCGTAACCGGAAATGGCGGCATTTTCCTAAGATGGCCCAACACTCCCCGCAGGTTTGCTTAAACTCCTCGAAGCGCATGTTAGACCCGACGTTGTTGTTGCAGACGTGCCTGAGATTGGCATCGTCTTGCCTGTAGAGAATCAGGACGTTCGCGTTGTCTCGAACAACTCTCTTTGGCATCCTGCTGTAGGTCTAGCACAGGTAAAACACGTCCACGTTGGCATGACAACCATAGGCGAAGTACCTCTCGATCCTGTCCTGTTTCTCGATCATGCAGTCATCGAAGAGGAATACGGTCTTCTTGCCGGGGTCTAGAAGCTCCTCCAGTAGCGGTACCTTCTCGTTGTTTGGGCAGAACACCATGACTTCTGGAAAGGTTTCGTCAAAGGCCCGCCTCAGCCTCTTGTACTTAGTCTGAAACAGGGTCTCGAAGCACACGTAGAGTCTGTCGTATTCTAACCAGCCCTTGATGCGGAGGAGGATGAGGACGAAATTCGTCTTCCCACACCAGGCCGGACCGCAGACGATACCGCAGCGAATCGGGGAATCTAGGCTTACTCCGAGAGGTGTCTTGATCTTCCCGACAGTTTCACCGAAGTTGTCGTAATTGATGAGTTTCATTATTTAAGCCTTTATTCAGTTTATTAAAGAGCTGAAACACATTTTAAACATGTACTGCTTGAAGTGGAAACGGGACACCGACGCCCTCGACTCCAACCTCGTTACGACTTTGAATAACCGCCTGTTGTTGAAAGGCAAATGCGCGATCTTCGGGACCAAGAAAGCCCAGTTCCAGAAGGTTTGGAAGCAGGGCAAGAAAGGTTCGGGTCTATTTAACAAGATCATCGATAAACTACTGGTAAAAATTCACATCCTTGGATACAGGTACTGCAGGCCCGGTACGAAACTCGGCAAGAAACAGGCTAGGGGAGACATCGGCATAAACGCTCTAGACAAAGCTTGTAAATGACACGACCTAGCCTACGCCGCCAGCTCCAATCTGGAAGGCAGACACTGAGCCGTGGAAACCAGCTCTCTTCCTACAACAGGCGGTTCTTCGAAGGCTTTAACCCGCATTTCCTATATGAACGGCTATACGATCGGAGGACATCGGTTTCTGGCAGGTCCGACCATGGTGAGCAGGCGGTCGCGATCCCGTCCTAAATCCCAACCCTTCCCATCCCCTACCACCCATTCCCATCCCACCCCTCCGATAACTGTAGCTTTGACATGGTGGAGGGGCTTAGAACCCCAATGATACGAGGGGAAGCCAGTAGCAGTTGAAAAAGAAATGAACTTCGCAGAAGCCCGACTGAAGGGGATTCCCGAGTTACGACCAGTTGTCAACAAAATGAACTCGATGGTAGCCATCCAGTATGTAGTGCGGGCATAGCGCCGGGTAGAGCCAGGGAAAGCCAAGTTTCGAACCGTTTAGCTCTAGGACCGGCCGTTCCCGTGTTACAGCCACTTATGTCGAAACGTGGGGATGGGCCAACGTCCCAAAAATGTTGGTACCCGAATTCTGGATAGGCCCACGGTAGGGTGCAACGCGGGGAAGCTAAATCCCGATCGGTTTCGCTCTAGGACTGTCTGTTCTCGAGTTACGGGGGTGGGCCAATTTGCCAAAAATTCTAGTACTTGAATTTTGGGGAGGGCCATGCGTAGGGTACAGCCTGTGGATGCTAAATACCGAACCGTTTCGCTCTAAGGCCAACGGTTCTCAAGTTACGGGGTGGGCCAATTTTACCCCAATGTTGGGTGGGCCATCCGTTACGTAGGACCCCCATTGGGGTTCTTGAAAGGGTGGCTAAATTTCGATCCGTTTTGATGTAGGATCAATGGTTCCCGAGTTATGGCCATTTTAAATAAGTTCGGAAATTGAAACTGAAACTGAAAGCCTGGAAGTGGCGTCATTCAATATGGAGGCATTTCCGGTTCTTTTAAAGACAGGAAGTGACGTTATTCAAAATGGCGGGTCGGATGTGACGTCAAGACCTTCCAAATTGATGGTCTTTATCCAAGATGGCGGCACTTCCGGTTTGCATGGGGGTGGCCCATCTTGTCTGTCTGTCCTCTGTCCTGGTCGAAAATAGCACCATCCTATTACTGACATCATCTAGGGCTAGCAACAATAACACAATATTTAAAGCAGCTGCCATAGCCAATTGCATCGCTGTGGCGTGTTGCATACGTCACGGCGTCCGACGACCAGAAATATAGATGAAGGCATGAACGTGGTTTTGGGGTTTAGACACTGGCATGCGAGCACTGGGGCATCAGATTCGACAGACGTCTCGGTACGTGCTGTACATCTCTAGCTTCCTACAGACCCGGGTTCGATCTTGAGAAGGGAAGTGTATATGTACGGGTTTTTCTCCGGTTGTTTCCCACCCGTTGTACGAGGATTTCCTCCGTGTACTCCGGTTTCCTCCCTCCTGCGGGAAAAAGCAACTATTTACGATGGTGGTTCCTTCCACTTAACATCTGCCACTTGTGCCTTCAAAAAGCTGTATAGCTTACTGACCGACAACGTCTATTCTATTACTATAGTTGCGAATCATTGCAGAGTAGTAGCTTCACCTGGCTTATGCTTACTACTTGTACTTAAGCAGTCAAAAAATCCAGGTGGGTCACTCTGGCTTTGCAGACGAACAGGAAAGACAGCCGGCTGTTTTTATCACTGCAACCTTCAGGATGCTAATGTGACTTTAAATTCCGATTGTTATCTCATCCTGGGCTTGAACATAAATTACACTGCTGGCGAATACTCCATCTTGTACAGAAAGGCTCGGGAGTTCAGGTACGCTTTCTACAACGTGGAGGATATGTGCATCGATTCGGTATGGTTTTAAAAAACCTGTTCTCTAATGGTATTAGACTGTTTCAAGCAGACGGAGAAATTTCAATCCGGCATCGAGGATTCGCAAGTAAAGATGAAGGTTAATTCCGTCATTTTAGCCAGTACGACCTGCCATACATTGTTGATAGGTGACGGAAAAATAAGTTTGAAATTAGACTGGGGTAAAGTCGAAGTAGTTTATTAAATAAATACAAAATAAAAAAGTTACTGGCATTGCTTGGTCCCTTTATAGCTGGTGTAGGTGGTAGGGCGAGAGGTACTGCTGGAATTGCTTTGGCCGTTAAGAAAGTAATGAAATCGTTCTGGCAGATATGGTGAGCATAACAAGAAAATGGAAGTTGAGTGATGGGAAAACATATCTTATGGCAGAGGGCTCTATCTCAGGCCAGTGAAAGCGTGATCAGCGTGATCAGCAAACTTCTGACGAACTTCGATTTAAATCATTTGGTTAATTTAAGTCTAGAAAGTTTCCACATATAATTAAATGATCAACTTCCACAGAAACCTAAACAATTTGAGTGTGTCATTGTTAACCTAAACGATTTTGATGCGGGAGAAGGCTTATTGGGTGGCTTATTTGACATTTCCGAAATACCCTGTTATTTCAATAGTTCTGACAGTTTTGAGCCTCTCGTTTCGATATCCGAGTATTTGGGCTCTGTTAAGTACAATCACGATACAATACAGAATTTTAATCAAATACGATGCGGACTTTTCTGTTTTATATTTTTAGGTTCTTTGTCGAAGGGTCCTAGCTACGAGGTGGTTTTAGACGGGACGAGAGGAGTGTAAAAATTGTGTTGGTATTTAGGTATGAATCTACTTGATAAAAGGTTCTGTTTTTCTCAGTACTAACCAAATCACTCGCCACAAAAATTGCCGCTCCAAAGTACAGTTTCATTGTTTTTTTCCAAAATCGCAGCTTCGATTCTGTAATAATAATAATATTTTTTTTAGTTTATTATGGTGCAAGGAAAAGTACCACATGAAGTACTAACTTGTACTTGTGTATGTGGCACTGGTTACAATTATTTATAATTACATGGCAATCAACAAATTGTATAACAAAATTAATTAGTTTGTCACAATTTAATCAAAAAGTCAAAACAGAAAAAAAAATAAATGAATAAAGAATGAAGTAAATGTTAACAGTGAAAAACAAAGCCTTGATTTCGGCCAAAAACAAATTCAGCGCAAATTACAAATAAACATATTTTTAACAATAACATGACAATCAGGA
>JAHWFP010171972.1:4643-37051 GCA_023313725.1 Lithobius niger
TGTTGGTATTTGACTGGAAAAAAAATAGTAAAAGGATAACAGCAAAAAATAGTAATATACTTCGTTCCACATTATGTTTTCATAAAACTGACTGTATGACGCCACGTTTTCTTCCACTACGAGTGCAAAAAGTCCGTAAACATCCCATTCGTAAACTCTAACAGTAACTTTGTTGAGTCTACAAGTGTGATTTTCACATGTTTTTGCACTCTTAGTGCAAGGAAACGAGTCGTCAACCAGTCAGTTTTCTGAAAACAAACTATAGTAAAGGATTTAACAGCAATAATAATGGTAAACAATCAACAGCAAAAAACAACTTTCCTCAAATATCAGATCAGAGGTAGGATACGAGTTTAATAGAAGTTATCTGAATTCAACGAGTCCTTGCAGCACGACTCGTCCATGGAGAGGTACTCTTATCACGAGTATAACCCCCTAGTCGGCCTCAACAACGTGAATTCGGAAATTCGAATTGTAACAGAAAACAAAGATTTGTTCCTGCATGTTGCTAACAGTTATCTTCAGATTAAAGGCCAATTACTCAATAACGACAACAGTAATTTCACAAACGCAGTCGTTATCACTCTTGTCAGCAATGCGCCCATGTACTTGTTTTCCAGCATTTAATATCATCTTGGGGAGAATCTAGTGGAAGGATTAAATTAGCCTGTGTATGGCACCACCATGAAAGACCTTGCTCACATACGCCTCGAGCAATCAAGTGTCGTTGCTGATTAACTGTTGGGCGCTAGGTAGTGCCGAGTCTGTAGGCACCGCTAATTTTACCCATAATCTGGGTTTTAAATTTCGTCACGACACGATCATGAAGGAGTCGATTCCGAAAGGGAGTTTCTCGTTCGCCATTGCTTTAAATTGTTCGTCATGAGTGTTTGAGAAATACGACAAGATAGTGTATGGTAGCAAACACATGCTTGCTCACATCCATTACTAGCAACGGTGCCATGATACTTAAGGCAGCTATTACGACCAAAGGCAAAGTCCTACTGAGCAGCATTTCACGCCACGTTCCCCACGTCATGGCGTCCGACGACCAAAAACTTTTGAGGTACATAAATGTAGGAACGAATGTAGATTTGGGGTTACGATAGTTGCTAACTGCTGTAGAATACTACCTTTACCTGGCGAGTGCTTACTACTTCCGCAGTCAAGAAGTCCAGGTGGGTCATTCTGGCTCTGCAGACGAACACAAAAGACTGCCAAACAAAAAATTCTACGGTTTTTTATCACTGATCACGTGACTTTCAATACCGAGAGTTACTCCTTCCTAGACTTGAACGTAAATTACGCTACTAGCGACTACTACAGCTTGTACAGAATGGCACAAGCATTTAGTTGCTCTTTTTACGTCATGTCGGAACTGTGAATGGTTTCGGTTCAATTAAAAAAGCCCTATCCTCTAGTGGTTTTGGTCTGTACCAAGCAGTCGAGTAACTTGAATCCGGCATTGTGGAAGTGCAAGTAAAGCTGAAATGTAATTCTGACGTTCCAGGCAACACAATCTGTCATACACTGTTTATAGGCGAGAGAAAAATGGGTCCGAAATTGTACAGGGGTAAAATCGAAGAGAATAGTTAATAAAGTTAAAAAAATAAATAATTGGTCGAAAAAAAAGGGGTGGAATTTTACCGTTGCTTGCATTGCTCGGTCCGCTCATTGCTGGTGTAGGTGGTCTGGCGGGAGGTGCTGCAGGGATTTCTGCAGCAGTTAAGAAAGCTCACACAACGATGCTAGCGTACTAGCCGAGATGGTGAGGCATCACAAAAGAATGGAAGGTGCGGGATGGGAAATTAACAAATAATTCGTGGTAGAGATCTCTATCGCAGGCCAACGAAGGCATGATCATCTAATGAACTACAATTTAAATCTATTTGTTTTAAGTCTTGAAAATTCCTAAATGTATAGGCACTATTAGCAAGGATCGACTTCCGCGGAAACCTCAACGTTTCGAGTGCGGCATCATTAATTTAGAAGATTTTGATGAGGAAGAAGGCAGTCATTGGGTGACTTACTCGACCGTTACCGGCACAATCAGTTATTTCCGAGGGGCTCGAGATTGCCGAAACTATTGAAATAATTGGGTAATCTCGAGCATCCTGTTTCAATCTCCGAGTACTTGGGGCCAATCAAGTACCATCATAACAGTGCAAAATTTCTTTGTCCAAGGCACGCAATTACGAGGCAGTCTTATCCGGGATAAGAAGCACGTAAAATTCTGCTGATACTTAGGTATAGATACTTGATAATAGGTTCCGCTTTCCTCACTGCTGTCCAAATCATGCGCTACAAAAATTTCGACTCCTGGGTAAAGTTTCAATGGTTTTTTCCAAAATTGCGGCATTATTGTGGAAATGATGCCGCAATTTAGGAAAGAACCATTGAAACTTTACCCAGGAGTGGACATTTTTGTAGCGAGTGATTCTTCATTAATACTGCTGCTTGACGATTGTGGTATAAATTTGAAAACCGGTAGTCGAATCTTTGTCGGCTTTGTTATTCCTATATTCATGCTACGGCTGCTTGAATGGGCTGACTTATCTTACTATCACTGCATCTTGTAGATTGAAGGAATACCAGTACTGAAAGACTGGGAGTCGAAAAGATAACTGCGTGCAAAGGAAGTAATTGTAAGGAACCTTGTTATTGCACGAGAAAAATAACCGTCGAATGGTGCGATGACGTGAAAACTGGCTATCGCATAACTGTTTTCGAAGACGTACTGCTTCGTAACCACATCGTTCAATGATTAGCTCTTATATTTGTAATTATTTTATTGCTCGTATCAAAGTCTCCTTCGTAGTTCATATGAATGCCTGTTCCCTATATTGCTACCGAATCTTACTGAAATTTTAGGTCGTAAAATACGATCAGAAAATGAGTCCTTTTTTAGTGCGTTTTTTACATGGTCGCATTGTACCTTTAGAGGTAGTATTTGTTGCAAAAGACGAACAGTTTATTACCAATTGTGCGTTTTCTTGTAGACTGTAAAAAGCTTACAATTAATCACAATTTACGACTATTTAAAGCTTGTGTCCAACAGGTAACATTTCGTGAACAGTTGCAACCATTTTTTAGCTTAGCTATATGTAGCAAACTGTTTGCAATTAGTCGTTATTTGTATAATAATTTGGCCGTTTAATACGACCATCTCATCGTAATTATACATAGTATAGAACCGATTAATTGTATTTTATGACTAGTACATCACGTATTACGAGGAACTAGTCGTTAAAACAGCTTACTTTATGAGCCGCACATCACTTATTACAAAACCATACTCGTTAAAAAACAACCTACTTATCGTAACATGTGATGCAGTGGTTGCCTTTAACTACTTAGATAAGATTGATCACATTTTAAGAAGAGTACATCGCATATTAATTTTTAAAAATTGCCTCATAATATGGGATGTAGTGGTCGTTTATTACCTAGATATTTTACGACCAGTACATCACATATCGAATTGTAAAAACGACCTATTCATCGTAATATGTGATGTAGTGGTCTTCATTTACTTCCACTGGACACGATTGATAGCATTTTATGAACATCGTATATTACTGCTGCGGCAGGTGCATAACGATAATCACGCATGACGCTGTACTGTCCATTGTTGGGGGCTGTATATTGTTGTGGTGATTTAGCGGTTGGAGTCTTTTTGTAAATGTTTGTTTTTGGGTAAAACGTGGGGTAACTTTAACGTTGGCCTGGGCCCAAATAAAAGTATTCATTTGAAGTGCAAATGGCGTTCTTGATCAAGAGATCCATGAGACCTCCATCCAACATTTGGTAGCCGAACGTCGGTGGTTTTGAACCAGGAAAGGCTGAAAAACGGCGATCTGAACACAACCGGACAAAAGAACTCAAGATGGCGAAGCCCTTCCACAGAGAAAGCTAACCGGCAAGAGTCCAATGTTTCGTAAGTTCATCGCTCGTCAATGCCTACCTTCCTAGCCATTTGTAGTCAAAAATCAATATTTACAACTCGTCCATAGCAACTATCTTTACAAACCGTGCCATCTACACACGATTATATTTTTGTTGAACATCTATATACTTCAAGATTCAATCACGAGTACCTTGAATAGCCCAGACCTATATTATAAAGGGATCAAATTGTTTAATGGCAAGGATTACTTGCTGTGGAAAGCAAAAGTACTCAGTCATTTAAGGCAAGAAGGTCACCATGTCGTACTGACAAATGCACAACCCCCTGCTGATGCGGATGCTAAGATACGGGGAGCATGGCGTACTAGCAATAACTATGCATTGAATTTTCTCATGAAATGCATTGATGACCGTCAACTGATCCACTACTTGGAAATTACAGTCGCCAAGACGATTTGGGATGACCTCAACTTGAGGTACAATACCCAGAATCAAGATGCCCAACTACGACATCTGGATGCCTTACATAACCTCGAAATGCAGTCACAAGAGACCATGGAAGACTACTTATCTCGTGTCCAGGGATTGCGTCATATTTGTCATAATGCAGGACGCCAAGTATTGGACAGTGACTACGTACATTACGTCCTACGTGGGGTGAAACACCAACGGTGGCAAGGTGTTATTGAGAGTCTACGAGGAGAAGCTAACCTAACGCCAGCCCGTATGGAACAACGTCTTGTGGATGCTTACTACAGAATTATGCCCTCCGCCTCTACTACAAGGTGCCCAGTTACCGACCATCTGTTGGCCATACCTTATCAATCACGTAACCTGAATAACAAACGTTGTGGCAACCGTGATGGTATGTGTATGAATACAACCCGAAAACCAAGGAATCGGCACTCTTTGCCTCAAGAAACCACTTCGGATACAAGACATCGTGTCCAATGCCAATGGTGCCGAAGATTTAATCACGTGGAGGAAAACTGCCGAATAAAACAGCAATATCTAGCTGCTAAGAACACACGTACCCCTAAAGAGAAACCTCCGATGATGGCAGGGCCACGAGATAACCACCGCACATATAAGCCGAAAGCCCGACAGCTATGCACGGATGAGTTTGACGTCTTTTCCGAAAGCTCCACTCCCTGTATTGAATCCAAAGAGGACTTACAAACCGATCGCTCAGAAATGTTAAAGCTGACGCTACGAGCCCTAAAGCTGTCTCGTTACAAGATTATGCTCACAAGAGTGAGTTCGCCTTGACCATTGGTTACCCACAGTCCGCATTCTTGGCTGCTAGGGAATACTTCGCCCTCGACTCGGGCGCGTCGTCCCACGTCACATGCCGTTATGACTGGCTGACAAATTCAAGGGTCATCTCTACGAAGATCTACCTAGCATCCAAAGGAGCAAGTATTACTGCCACACGTCAAGGGGACATACGTATAGAGACGCCATACAGTATTCTCCGTTTAGAGAATGTGCTCTACGCTGCAGAGGCATCGGCCAATCTCATATCCACGCCACGATTAGATCGTAAAGGAATCACAATTATTCAAAAACAACAACATTTCCAATTGTTAAAAGGTGACAAATTATTGGGAGATGGACCTTTGTTACACAATGATGTTTATCGTTTAGAGGGACAAATCTTACCATCTATGGATTTTGCCTCGTGCAAAGCCGTTGCGCCTACTAAGCTACCGTGCAACTACGAGAATTTACTATCCGAAATGTCTACATGGACGTTATGGTACGAACGCCTCGGCCACCCGTCACCTGTGGTGATGCAGAAGATGCAACGTGAAGGCACTCTCCATGGAATACATTTTGGGACACCACCAAAAGAGCCCTGCCAGGTCTGCATCTTATGTAACAGCCGAAGTTTACCATACCCGAAAGTTGCACCAATTCGATCACGCCGGGTTATGCAATTAATTCACGCAGACCTCACAGGCCCAGTCAAGGTTCCTACATATGCCAATGCACGTTACTTATTGTTGTTCATAGATGACTATTCACTTCGTGTCTTTCCCTATTTCCTCGAACGCAAGTCACAAGTATTGGACGCATTACATACATTCCTACTGCAGAGACAGAATGAAACGTCATGCCGGCTTGTCACAATCCATACTGACAACGAGCCAATATGGAAAGCATATGAATTTGAACACTACCTTACCGAGAATGGTATAAAACATCTCTACTCGGCCCCTTTCGCACCTAAGACGAATCCAATCGTGGAGAGAAGTTTCCAAACTGTCATCAAGCGGGCCACTACATTACTAGAACACAGCCGCCTCCCAATTTCACTTTGGCGATTCGCCGTTGAAACATCATGTTATTTACACAACATCATGCCGTCACGACCACTGTATGGATTACCTCAACAGACACCATTAGGACGTTGGGATCCAGGAAGATATCCATCGTCTGGACGCCACCTGCACACGTTTGGCAGTCTGGCCTACTATGTTTTGCCACCACACCAACGCGTGAAATTTGAGTCCACAGCTAAGCGTGCAATATTCTTAGGATATGCGACAAGGAGTATCGGATTTCGTCTCCTCGACATTGAGTCTAAGCAGCTTATTGTGTCAAGAGATGTCAGATTTGATGAAAGTGTTCGTGGTGGAGACATTTTAAACTCGACGCCAAGTCATCCTTCTGCTCCTGACACTCCTCCCATCATAAATACGGATACATCTCACGACTCGCCTCCACGAGCTCGGCCCCATCATCCAATACAAGGAGATCAACCCGTGCCACTTTGTGATAACCCCGTTTCCTACGGCCCTCACCGAAGACGTGGAAGACCACCAGGAACCACAAAACAGGTTATGGCAGATCTACGAGCAGCTGAATGTATCCATAATTTGCAGGATAGCACCTTGCAATCTGAACCCGACTCAATTCTGGATTCAGATGACGATGCTGATGAACCCGTTGTCATTTTACGCCATATTTTAGCGGCGACACAGATGCCAACGCCAAAAACATTTCGTGATACCTTATCTCCAGAAGCCGATGGCTGGGCCCATGCGATGGAGCAAGAACTGGACTCCATGAAATCTCACAATGTCTGGACACTAGTTCCCAAGCCTCCCGGAAGTAAAGTAATTCGTTCCAAATGGATATTCGTACGGAAACAACACCCCGATGGTTCATTGCGAAAATTAAAGGCAAGATTAGTAGCTGCGGCCTGGAATGAGCGCGCTGGTATAGATTACATTTCATCCTACTCGCCCACCGTGAGGAACTCTTCCGTCCGTCTAGTGCTCGCACTTTCTGCCCGATTACACCATAAATTACATTTCCTAGACACTACCACAGCCTACCTTTTCGGGAAAATTTCACGTGTCGTATACCTTACGCAACCTCCAGGATACGAAACACCCGGGGACCATGGGCAGCAGTTAGTCTGTTTGCTAAATAAATCCATCTATGGTTTATCGGAATCCGGGCGGAACTGGTTTGAACACATAAGTGAAGTTTTACGCCAATTGGGTCTCGTAAAGTCCGAATTCGACCCATGTGTCTTTGTCCAAAAATCTGGTGACAATCTACTCATTTTATGCCTCTTCGTCGATGATAAGATGATCAGTGTGAAAAACGAAAACATCTACCAATCCTTTTTAACTGCCTTACGAACGCACTTAGATATAGTAGAGGTCAAAAACCAGAAATACATCGGATATGAGATAGAATACACAGATCAATTTATTACCCTTTCCAATGCAAAGTACATACAAGACAAACTAGAATATTTTAAATTAGCTGATGTCAATCCCGTGAAGACTGTCTCCGCCACTTCGAAACCTCTAGGTGCCTGTATAGACTCTTTACCAATTGATAAAACCACTTATCTGGAAATGCTCGGGTCGTTGATGTTCTTGGGGATACAAACTCGCCCAGATATTCTCTTCACTGTCGTTCAGTTAGCCAGACAATCGGCGGCACCGAAACTCGCACATTTGACAGCACTTAAAAGGGTGTGGAGGTACCTCAAAGGCACAGCCAATAGGAAAATTCATTACCGATTGGGTGACATGGGCGAATTGAAGACTTATAGCGACGCCTCCTGGGATTCAGTAGAAGGCAGTAAAGGTGTCAGTGGCATTTTAATCATGTTAGGCTCTTCGCCTGTAGTATGGAGCAGTAAGACACAGCCCCTCGTTGCGCACTCAAGTTGTGAAGCGGAAGTCAGTGCTATGTCAGACCTAACGAATGAACTAATTTGTTTTCGGGGATTGCTTGCAGAGATCAGCCCTACAACTTTGAATTTTCCAATCGCAGTGTTCACGGACTCTCGTTCTGCTATGGATCTTTTGACCAATGGTGGTAGTAGTCATTCGAGACACTATCTTCGGAAAATAAATTATGTACGGGACGAAATACTCAAGAATAACATCTGCCTTAATTTCTGTCCGAGTACCGAAATGCCGGCTGACTCCCTTACAAAAATTGTGACTGGTACTAGACTGAATGAAATCATGAAGTTGTGTTTTGCACTTTATTCTGATTAATATTCATTGACTGACGTATTTTGTATTACCAATAGAGTGATTTGTCAACTTTCTACTTGCCGATTGTGTCACATGTAGTTGCGTGATTTTATGATATTTTGTTGTCTGGTGAAGTTTTACATTGCTAGCCTCTATCTGTTACGTTTCGCTGATAGGGTTTCTTATGCGGGCATGTAAAAATCGTCTACCATTTCAAAATTAATTATTTTTCTTTATTCCTATTCTTCGACGTATAAACGCTGTTTTGCGTCATTATTATTTAATATTTCAAGTCTGTGCCTTGTGTTCAAGTTTCAGCATTTTTGTATTCTTGCGTTTTATGCCGTTGTTTGCATGCTATAATTAGATAGCTGTTAATTTGTAATCAGTAAAGCCTCATTAGTGCTTATAAGAGGGGAATGCTGCGGCAGGTGCATAACGATAATCACGCATGACGCTGTACTGTCCATTGTTGGGGGCTGTATATTGTTGTGGTGATTTAGCGGTTGGAGTCTTTTTGTAAATGTTTGTTTTTGGGTAAAACGTGGGGTAACTTTAACGTTGGCCTGGGCCCAAATAAAAGTATTCATTTGAAGTGCAAATGGCGTTCTTGATCAAGAGATCCATGAGACCTCCATCCAACAATTACGAACAACTAGTCGTTAAGGCTATCTGATACGATACTGGTATCGGGTTGTACTCGTACTATTTCCAGTAGGCCGTATTTAACGAGCACTTTATGATGTGTATACATGTATACAACCATCCCTCATATTTAATGTCAATGGATTTTGAAGAGCTATAGCTGCAGAATCTCTTTTCTAATTGAAACAGTTTTATGGAGACAAATGTTGCTTTATAAATTACGTTTTTTGCCCTTATGGTTACAGATAAATGTCCTATTGTATTTCACGTAATTAACTGCAATTGATTGTTTAAAATTAACCATAAAGTTTTATAAAAACATACTTTAAGTAAAATTAAGTAATCCTAAGTGTAACACTGCAAATAATCTGCAGTTTATTTACATGTAATCAGTCCAGTGAATTAGCTAAAATTTCGACGTTGTCTGGAACTAATTCAGGAGGAGATGAAATTAGTAGATAAGTTCCGAATATCATTGTAAACTTTCCCCTAAGATTTCCCACCTTTCCCAACTGAGCTCCCACCGCCATCTTGGAAAATGGCGGCCGTTTTCTCATTTTTTGACCGTATAGCAAAATCTATACATATTTTTTTAAAGAAAGATGTGTTAGAAAGTTGCTTAACACAGTGTAAAAAATCCATATTATATACCCTTGTCTATACGTACAACAATCAAGTCAATGAATTCGTAAGATTGTGGTTCTAAGGTGGTCAAATTCGAAAACCCAAGGGGAAGTTCGGCTTACACCTTTTTTCAGACGCAAATACATTCACAGCATAAAAATTTCAAGATGTGAAATTTTTCCAAATGCAAACTATGTTTTCTAAATTAAAAAAGTGAAGATATGCGCATGCAACAGTGAAAGACGCATGATCGTATTTTGTGAACAGTTGATCACATTTTGAGTTGTCAGCATTTAGCTTTCTTCTGTGTGTAATTCACGAACTCCAAATAGCACCACCCATCTATATTACTTTTTACGATCAGTTGGTCGTATTTTGAGTAACTCACCAGACTCGAGTAGAACAGCCAAGAAGTCACTTTTCACGATGAGTTGATCGTATTTTGAGTAGTGCACATTTCGCAATAATCTGTAGCTCTTCAAAGACACAATTTTGTGATCAGTTGATCACATTTTGAGTTGTCAATATTCTGCAGTCTTCTGTGCATATTTTACTGACTCCAATAAGAGGAATCACTGGTCACTTTTTGCGATCGGTTGGTTGTATTTTAAGTAGCTCATATTTTGCTGTCATTTGTACGTATTATCAGTCGTTTACGACTCATTTTATGAACAGTTGATCACACTTTGAGTTGTAAACAGTTTACAGTCAACTGTGCGTAATTTATGTACTACAAATTGAATTGTTGTAGTCGTTTTTTGTGATCAGGTAAACGCATTTCACTATTTTAACATTTTGCAACCAACTGGACATAAAATATGAACAGTTTTGTTGCTTACTGAGCACATTTTGCGATCAGTTGTTGTTCTTCTTATAGTACATGCAAGAAATCTTGAAATAAAACGATCAAATGTTACCAAATAAAGAGTAGTTTATGAGCAAAACAACTAGTATACGTACAGAAAACGTACATATTTCAGTAAGGGTAAGCATTTAACTGCGTATAAGTTGCAGCATCCTTGGAAACTATTGCAGGTGAGAGTTTGACTAAACATTTATAATCCTAACTGTATTTTCCATGAGTTTTAAATTAAGCCTACAGCTTTTAGTAGTTACGTCGACGTATTCTTTCATCGCTACATCATTTTTTTCGGTTGGTGATGTCGCAGTTTTTATCCATTTATTTTTTATGTGAAAATGACCGTCGGTCTTCCTTCAAAGCTGCGTCGGATTTGTTTTTCTACATCGCTTTCTAAAGCCATTACCTGCGAATAATTTGCGGCATCTTCAGGATCTATACCGGGAGCGAGTTTAGTCCAACGTGATAGTTCTGATCCTAGTCTAAATTAACCCTGTGCACATCGACATATTCTTTAGTGGCAACGTCGCCAGTTTCTGATGTGGTGCCGTTTTTTTAAATTGATTATTTCTCACTCTAAAACGACGTCCGGGCTCCGCTTCCAAGGTCTAGCGCTTGCTTTCGACGTCTTCTAAACTGAATAACTGTGAAATAGTCACCGTATCTTAAGGGTCTATGCCAGGCGCAAGTTTTATTAGTCAGTTATTCCACATATCGTAATCCATCGAGACTTTTGAATCGACGTATGTTTTAGAAGCCAAATCTGCAGATTGTGACGAAGAATCGACATCTTTAATGTGTTTATTTTTCGTAGTGTGATTATCGTTGGAATCTTCCTTCATGCCAGGTTTTTAGTCACTTTACGACCAACTGAGAATATGTTACGGCATCTTCAGGCCCTATAGCCCACTCCAACTTCGGTTTACGCGTTCTTTCTGCATGTCGTAATCTAGGTTCATATCTAGCATAACCCCACTCCCGGAACTTCGTTCACCTTTCTCTTCATCCGCATCGAAGACTGTCCAAAGAAATACACTTTTAAAAATCTGCATCGAAGACTGTCCAAAGAAATCCACTTTTAAAAATCTCAAAATGTTTAATTCCGTCTGGCATACACATCTCTGAAATCTATTGCAAAAGTAATGCACGTTTAAAAACAGAGTAATTACATTTTGCCGGCCCTCAGCCTGGCCGGCTAAAAATGGATTCTTTTTTGCCTACAACATATTAACCTGATAATTTTGCATTACGTTGTCCTCCATGGAATGTCTCCCTGGAGGTTTTTCGGTTGCTATTCCCGCCTTGTTGCATGTCCCTACTGCGTCTGCGCGACGCAGTCTTCCTCTATATAAAGCGAGAGCGTGGCCAGTTCCGGCATTTATTTTGTATGTTTTAGGCAAAACCATTTTTAGCCGGCCAAGCTGAGGGCTGGCAAAATATTCTTCTTATTTGCCAAACATATTAACTTGATAATTTTGCATCATCAGCTGACCTCGTCAAACGTGGTGATGGGCACCGATCTGACGGGGCACCCCGGGATGCAAGCAGGCGTTTCTCCCCCAAATTTTTTTTATGGTAAAAATTCACACTTTATTCAGAACAGGGTGTTGAAACAGGAACGTGGATCTCTTTCGTAGGGTTTGGTGGCCCTGAAAAGGACCGTTGTTGTATGAGGGTTCTTGCTTCCTTCTACAGATGGCTTGCTTCCTTCAGTGATTGGCTTGCTTCTGCTTCGTCCTGTGTGCTTAAGGGAGGCTTGACCACGGTTCTGGCTGCGACGATTGGTCCCAGCCGGTGTAGTCCCCTCTCTTCTCTTGACATGTTCCTCAGGTAGTGGGAGGTGAATGTCGTTGAGTGACGCCAGGACGCGCTGCAAGAATTTCCGCTATGGGTGTGGCGTTGTGAAGTGCCCCTGATGTTGAAATTGCTTTGACTTCGTGTGCTGTTGCACTTTCCCTGCTTAGGTTAGCTTTGTCGTAAGCGACGTCTGTTTTCCTTATCCCACGAGAATTCATTCCAGCTGAGGTTTCTCCTGTTTGAGAGTCTACCGGTTGGAAAAGTGGGTTTCTGCCTCTTCGGATGTCCTCGTGTTGGGTTCGGGTTAGGAAGAAGCAGTGTGCTTGGATGGGGCATAAAAGACGTTCAGGTTCGTCTCCTGTTAAGTTGGATAGAGCTGGAAATGTAATGGGTTTGGAGGGCTCGGATGGTTTCTGTGTTTTGGCCCGGAATCCTCGGACTCAGCTCTTGGGTGAAGGGTTACTGACGAGAAGTTGGGGCCGGTGCAGTAGGCTGGGACAGCTGATAAGGCTTGGATTTCGGAACAATAGGCGCTTGCTGCTAGTGTTACGAAAAGACAGTTTTCCAGGTTAGGAGATGAAGGGAACGGTCTTGCAACGGTTCGTAGGGGCTTCAATTAGGGATTGAAGGACGATTGACAAGTCCCAGTCTGGGATGATTCTTCTCGTTGCGGGTCGTTTGTTTTCGAAGGAGCGGAAGAGTGCCGAAATCCGGTAGTCTTCGAGCAGGTTGGTTTTTTCTGCAGCCTTGATGAACGAGTTTAAGGCTGAACGGTAGACGAGAATTGTTGAGCCTTTGAGCTTGTCGGGTTTAAAAGGACGGTAAAGAATCCTAGTAGTTCAGGTAGAGAGGGGTCGATTGGATTAATTTTTCTTGCGAAACACCAATGAAACCATTTGGACCAGTGGCCATCCGTGTAGGTTTAGGCTGGACAGGTTTGGGTGGAGTTTTGAGCCCTTTTGTTGTGACAGAAGATTAGGGAGAAGAGGGAGGCTTCTTGTAGGGTCGACTAGTAGAGACAGCAGGTGTGGGAACCATGGTGCCGACGGCCAGAAGGGGGCTATGAGGATGAAAAACTTTAGCTCTCTTCGGCTTTTTGCAGTGGAAGGAGTTTGAATGGTGGGAACCGGTATGTGTAAAGGTGGTGCCATAGGAGCGCAAGCCCAATCGTCGAGGTATGCGCTCGCCTGGATTTGCTGTTGGAGAAGGTGTGCGAGGATCGGTTTTAGAACCATGGTGAAAATTCTTGGAACAGCGTTCAAACCAAAAGGCAGACAACACGGAATTCTAAGACTTGTTGGTCGTAGATGAATCGGAAGAATTTGGTTGAAGACGGATGTAGTGGTACATGTAGGTACGCATCCTCTAGGTCTATGGAGACTGTCCAGTCGTTTTGTTTGAAGGATTGCCGGATGGTTTCCAGTGTTTCCATCTTGAAGTTGGGTTGTCAATGTACTTGTTTAAAGGTTTCATGTTGAAGATGAGCTGCTGGCCTCCTGATTCCTTCGGCCAGGTGAAAATCGTGCTGTAAAACCCCGGGCTCGGGTTATGGCATCTGAGGATTGCCCTTTTTGCAAGAAGAAGTGCAATCTCGGCCGAAAGGGATTCTGAGATCGGCGATGTGAAGTTCCTCGGAGGAGTGCTCGCTAGAGGTGGGCCCGACAGGAACATGGGACGAAAGTCCTTCTTGTTTATTGATAGAATTTCGGTGTTGCGAGTACCAAACCGGGTACCAAACCGGGTAGAAGTGGCGGAGTTTTGTACCGACTGGGAAGCAGAAAAGGCGGGAGCAGTTTTTGTTCGCGGTGGGAGTTGCGGCCGCCGGGGGTTGGGGGGGGGGGGTGATGAGTAGCGGCTGCGGCAGTCGAGGGTTGCGGCACGCTTCTGCTGGCTCCGTTGGTTGGGGCGGGATTAAGACTGCTGGTCTGGCCGAAAGGGCTGGTTCTTGTGACCGTTGGAGTTGTCGTTCCGAGAGGGACTGGTGGTAGACGACGACTTGTTCCAATTTTTGGATGGCGTTCGTGGATTCAAGTGTTTGTTGGTTTTGTATGGGCGTAAGGACGATTTGTCTTAACGAAAGGGTTTGGGCTTGCGTGAATGTCGAGATGGGGCGCAAGGGTTGAGATCAGACCACGGAAGAGTGTCAGACACATGTAGCGGTTGATTCCGCAGCCGGTGTTTCGTTGATTCATTGAGATTGTTGGCAGATTTGAGGGCTGATTCTCTTAAGATCAGGGTGTTGTTGAACAAAGCCTATGTTGCCCAATTCAAGGAGTGGTACGTGGCAAAGCTTGCTTTTTGAAACAGTTGGGAAATAAGGGACAAAAGGTTGCGAATTTCTTAGGGACTGGCGTCGGCCGAGAGCTTCTCGCATAATGCGTTGACAGCCGTGTTGAGCACGTCGGCTTGGGAGGCGGCCCGTTGGCTCAAGCGTAAGCCATTTGTCGTTGTCAAGGAGGACTAAGGAGGGAACTTCGATTCGTTTGGGGATAGTGAAAGCATTCCCAAAATCTGCAGTTTGACTTCACCGCAGAGAAACTCTTATTCCGGGTAGGTGTCGAAGTTTTTGGGGTTGGTGGCGTCATCTCCAAAGGGGCGAAAGAAGTTTGATTCACGGCCGAGTCTGGGGGCTGGAGGTTCTGTGTCCAATTTGAAAGGTTCACCTTTGCCCAGTACGGAACCGCCATTGCGGAGAAGGCAAGTCAGTAGAGTTGTTGATTGGCCTAGAAGGTTGCGGGGTTTGGCATTTTTGGCAAGAAGGGCAAATCCGAAGCCGGTTTTGAGGCCTCTGTTAATGACAGGAGCGTCGGCGGACTGGGATGGTTTATACAGAAAGCAATCCGGTAGTTTCTTCTACCGTTTCGAGTAGTGACGCAAGGGGGATAGTTGGGTCATTGGTGTTGTCGTCCATAAAGTGGATGTGCTTGGCGGCCGGGTGGGGGTGCGGATGGCGGGACTTGTGGCTTTACGAAAGGCGGCGCACTGGTCGTGGACGAAGGGATGGGCGAGTGTTGCTTGCAGCTGTCGTGGTTCACGGTTGACGCAACCCAGAGTGTCGGCCTGCCGTGCGGACGAGGAACAGGATGGGGGATGCTTTGGAGTCGATCTTGCGTATTGACGAAGACAGTCAACTAAATTGTGGGCTTCCCTGCGTGAAGACCTGGACGAAAGATCGAGTGGAGAATTCGCGACAGGCAGCGAGATCAGCGCAGCAGAAGCTTGACGGTATTTGGGTTTCGCTTCACGGAAAAATTCTTTGGCTTGGCGGAGGTCCTCTTCCAAGGCCGAAAGGTCAGGGGGAGGCGGAGTCCGTTGAACGTCTTGAAGAGGAGAGTTGTTTTCGTCGTTGGAGACATAGGCGTCCCGGTCTAGGTCGGTCGCCCAGCGGTCGTCGCGGACGGAAGGCGGGGGGCTAGCAGGTGGAAGAGCATCATCCGAAGCCGGAGCGATGGGCACAATCGGGGCGAGAGCAGTGTCGTCTTTCGTGGTGCCCATCTTGCGGGCGTCAGACTGGACGAAAATCTAAATTCCTGGACGAAAGGCGGGAGAACGAAGAGCGAGGTGATGCGTGAACCTCTGGAGGAAAATTAATTCCAGAATCGGCCACGCTCTCGCTTTATATAGAGACTACGTCGTGCAGACGCCGTTGGGACATGCAAGCAGGCGGCTACTAGCAACCGAAAAACCTCCAGGGAGACATTCCATTGAGGACAATGTAATGCAAAATTATCAGGTTAATATGTTTGGCAAATAAGAGTATGTATTACTTCCTTCAATGGATTTTAAAAGAAATAGGTTCTCCGAATTCTAATAGAGAATTGAAGTACAAAGGGTGGATTTCAGCAATCATCTAGAAATTCAAAAGATATTGAAGAGCCAAAAAATGGTACATCTACGAAAAGTTAGAAGTTGAATTTGACGAGGAAAATACAGTTTCTTCGACGTTGTACAATTATCCAAATAACGGACAGCCCCGGTTTCGTTGTGTTACCAATTTTGTGAAAATTTAACCGAAGACAGACCGGTGTGTATTATATCGTGTACCGTGAATTGTGGATAAACATCCATGGGTTTAGGGCTTAAATCAAGCCATTATCAATTTTCTAACCTTTCTGGACATCTATTACAGAAAATTCGAAGCTTTTGAACGATCTCTGAAACATCAATTTTTACATCCCTTTATTTGCTGTGAAGAAGGAAGAAAACTTAGGTGAGAGATGCCTTGTGCAGGTGCTAGGAGCTAAAGGACGAGTCCACTATTACTACAGGGAGGAAGAAGGGGCCAGTAAACATAGCAAGCAGTACTATCTTTATTCACATCATATAACTTTTAGGTACGGTAATTTTTCGTAGAAAAACGACAATTTGAGGGATGGGCTTTAACTCCACAATTTCATTGATTTTGATTTTACATCATTTTAAGGGGTAGGCTTTAGCTTCAACTGGGCTTTTAATACACGATTTACGGTATATACATCTTCCATAAAGCGAAAGGTAAATTTTATAAGAACGCATTAGAAAAATCCTGATTCGAATTGTCGTGACATGCGAACGTAAGGATGCCGGAAGTGACAGGAAAAATTAGTTCTGTTACGTAACGAATGATGTGCCGAGGAACATAAAACTTTGGTGCAACGTTGAGCACAATGTTGTTGAAGTCAATTTATCAAACGAAATGTTTTCGGATGAAGATTTTCTGAATTTAGTAGAGTAAACGATGGAAAGCTGTCGCGAATAAATTGGTATTGGAATAAACGATGGAAAGCAAAAATGATGTCAGTTAAATTTAACTTTCATTGTTTTTGTTTTTTAACTTACTTTACGAGTTTGACATCTGAATAAATAAAAAAACGATGGAGGTTAAAAACAAAAGATTTTTTCTATGCTAGATAAGGAGCCAAAAAATCATCCCTTTCTACCCTTGAACATTAGATGCTTAATAATAGGATTGGCAAATTGCGGAAAAACAAACTTTCTATGTTATTTCGTGAGCAACGATGGCTGGGTGGGTTTTTAATAGGTTATTTCGTATACCAAAACTATGTCACCCAATATACAGAGCTTTGCAATCTATATTTGCGGAAATCGGGGAAACATTAGGATGAAAGTTGCATTCTTTCACGAGTCTCAAACCGACTTTATTCCTCCCAAGAGTTGGAGTCTACGTTTTTCACTCTTTGTCGTTTTCGACGATTACCTTTTAGACAAAAACTTTACTTCACTCATGGATGCCATTCTAATGCCGACGTTTGTTATTGCAGTAAGTCCTACTCCAGGATTCCCAAGCAAGTGGTTAACAAGTAGTTAGAAATAACACCAATTTAATAATCTTGTTTCCCGTGGACGAGTTAAACCCAAAACACGTATTTGAAAATCGCGTTGGGCCAGACATGAAAATATCCGAGTTTAAGATGTTGTGTAGAACGTGATGAAATGAACCGCAGAGTTTTATTTTATCGATTAAGAATCGATTAACAAATGTTAAACGAGGGATGATATAAACGTTTAACAATGGCTGCTAATCAAAATGTTAAATGATGGATGATGCAAACGTTCATTTTCATTTAACATTAAACGATGGACGATAAAACAAATTATTAAATAACATTTTTAGAATGAAAACAAAAAAGAAACTGGAAATGAAATATGAAATCACGAAACTCAATTAACAATTAAGAAGAACGCAAGGAGAATCTTTTTAAGAATTTTTAAACCCGTAGTAACCTAATCATTTTGAAACCAGCAGTTAAAACAAGCATACGATGTATGCAAATTAATCCTTTGAAAGCCAGATATGAAGATGATTCCTAAGCACCAATAGTAAAACACAAAAGCATTTAAGGCATATTGAATGCAGAGAACGATGATTACGAAGAGTCCGAATCTGAAACTTATTACAAGGAAAAATTGCCGATTCCTCCTAGTTTTAATTACACTTTGGCACCCACAATCTATCTGAATACTCGACTCCGGCACTCCCCATTATCTACGAACACTCGACTCTGGAATCGGTAAAACGCATACCACCCAGAGTCAAACACACAACGACCAGCAACGGTCCTCGACTCATACCTATGTTTTCGGCAGTTGAAAAGAGACAAATTTCAACACCTCCAGAACTTCCGAACCTTCCCACTCTTACGTCATTGGATAGCTGGAAGACCTGGACAGACCCTCAGTCGGTCAAATGGCTAAATATATCCAGCTCCAATTCTTCCAAAACTCTATAGAGACTGATCCAATCTCTGGACTGCAATAAGACATGGCATCAGGAGAAATGTGTATAGGAAATAAACCCGAAAAAATGTTCGAGAATGACATCGTGGTCGGACGTCAACAATATCCTGGAAAAAGCGGGCTTTGGAGTCGTTAGTTTTTAAGGATTTGAAAGAAGCTTCCTACGTTTAAGGCAGCTTATGCTACTTTTTTGAAAAATACTGATCTCGTTTATCAAAACAATGATCCTTCTAAACCGAAGTCTAATAAGGGTATCAATACCAAGCACATCTCGTAACAGGAACTATTTGGGAGGATACGAGAACGTTGAAAAAGGGAGGGGGCATGGTTAAAAAATTGGGCAGGTCATGGATTACAACTACTATTATGATTCAAATGACTCCGAGAAGAGAATGAGGCTTTTGTACCAGTCTACCTAGCCGGAGTACGACGATTACAGGAATGAAATGATCGAAATTTTAACAGATTTAAAGCAAAGATGCATCATCACCGACCGAAAAAAAATGCTAACCTTTTGGAATTTAGGTACAAGTAAATAAAATAGGAAAAATGGATATGGCGTGAAATGTAAACAGTTGATGCCTCCGATTATTATGATCTCAAACGCAACGAAACTCGGTCAGACCAATATGCCTCCCTCTCCGCAGCATCAAGAAAACTGCCACTAAGTCGCCACAGTTCTTTCCCACTGACAATATCACTTATCGAAAAACAAAAGTATTCAAGGCAAAGTCCCAACTCAGATTACCACCCGAGAAGTAGTCCATTAGTGACAATGTAAGTATTGCTAGTTGTTGCAGCAGCCATCATAGCTCAATCCTGGAGGAGGCTTCCAAGACCTAACTTTCATTCATCACTACAACTACCGTCCAAACCCTTGTTCATAGCCTTTCGTGCCTGTATTTTAATGCTATAGGCCTCTTTAACAAACTTGATGAACTTAAACTTGCCACCTGGCAACTTCTCCTGATATTATTGGCGTCTCTGAAACACCTCACTCAAGCTATCCCGGACTCAACCATTAATCTTAATAGCTATACTGCCTACCGCAGTGAACGCTTACTCAGGGGTCACGGAGGCGTAAACATTTACATTATAAGCAATATTCCGTCTTCACTCATTGGCTCTTTCTCCGACACACAGAGCAGCACCACTGGCGGGAGCTAGTGGAACTAAGCTATTGTTTATAATTATATTTTTAAGTTTAACATTTAAAAGCATAAAATGGGCGATTTTAGCACATATTACTGAAGTACGGTACATAGGTATTTTGCAGATAGTAAAAAATAATAATTTCTTTCGCAGTAACTGATCGATTGTGATGGGGCAAACTTCATTTCAATACGACTGTATGTGCGAGCTCCACCCAGACTACAAAAGTGCAAAAAAAAACCGCTAAACATTTTGCAATGTGGTTTCCGTAATACGCTACGTTACGCTCAGCCACCAATAAGTTTCCATGTTATTCCTTGTTTTGATCATTCACTACGGCTGTTGCATTGTTACAAAATTACATTGTTGGCTACTACCAATTGTTTTCCTGTAACACAATAATTGTTAACACGTGTATAATACCCATTAACACTAGCCAAGCCTCCATTGGGTGCATAAAAGCTGTGTGTAGGGGGGGGGAGGGGGTGCAACGGGGCAGCGTGCGTGTGTGTATGTGTGTGTAAAGGATATCTTGTTCGGCTGAGTAGTAGTGTCGCTGAACAGCCCGCTCCGCCGGATAGCAGAGATCCCCCCTCTTTACCTCCCTTACTCTTTACTCCTGTTTGTGTCCAAAGATCCTTGGCTCGATCGTTGGTTTATACGATGTAAATAAATAGTTGTTGATGTTGCACCAATTGCTGTTGTTGACACTCTTGCAAATCGTGAGGAGATGTATAAAAGCGTCGCTCTTATAATCGTGCAGAGCTGGTGACAATCCATGCGAGAGCAAGACCCCCAGGATACAGTAAGGAAACAGAATAGCCTTCAGGCAAAAGTATAACAAGCCAACTGAAAAATGGAAGCTGTGGTGTGGAATACGACCTTCAGGTCCCAGGGAAAAAAATACCGAGCCAAGATACGAAAAAAAAAGGGAGAAGTCAAATATTCAACCCTACATGTTTCAACAAACGCAATATGCAAAAAACGGATTCCTTTTTAAGCATACCACAGGTCTAGATAGTGCATTAAGGGTTTTACCAGTCGGGTTGTAATGTCGTGTTTTAGGTTTGCTCATTTTTTTTTTCTCGCACGTCCAAGCCTAAAAGCCCAAAAACATGTATCTAAGATAATTTCAGCATTCCAGCAAGCATGTTCGTGCCATGACTTATCTTCATTTTTTTTCTGTTTATGGCTGTACAGTAGCCTTGAAATAACAATGACACATGTCCTTCATTTTAACTTAAAATTTGTGAATTTTCTCCATTATCGCACACTTTCACACAGAAAACACTTGCACTGTCTTGCAAATTTTTGACTGCTTTAACTGCATTCATCACCAAGGGCTCCAAAGCTCAGTTCTTTTTTCCTGGTCACATTCTTGTTTACTTCTGAAATTTGAATTTTCCAGACTGTGTAGCCTCCTGTATTTATGAGGCGGTCGTTTCATGCTTCCATTTCTTGTCAAGTTGCTTTGCCAAGTACCTTCCTATTATACGTTTTACATTTGGATGGGATGATCCTTGGATGTTCATTAGGGGTATTTGTTGGACTTCGTGGCGTTGAATGGCAATACATTCAAGGAATCAAAAGTGGTTATCTCTTGCTGAATTTGATTTAATCAATGTTACTGCTCCACTCCACAGTACCTCTTGATAGTAGATGCTGCCACAGAATGGGCAAGAATGAAATGAAATCTGTTCCACATTGTCTTGTAACTACTCAGGGAATGGGCAAGAGGTTTCAAGTTCAAGAACTCAATTCCAATTCATTCCTTACTGTATAGCTAGGGGTCTATACACAGAGTAACACATATTAGGCATCAGCCAGAATTTATCCTTCTGACCCTGTAGGCTCCAGCGGTTCTGACCGTTCAGTCAGAACCCCCTAACACCAATTAGCTCGAGCTAACGATTCGGTCCCGTTTTATACCCACTCGGGCCTGGGCAGAACAATAGGCTCTTGCCTGAGGCAACTGGCGAACAGGCTCAATCCGGTTCCGACCGAATTCGTAGCGGACCCGTGCTGACACCTGGTGACTGGCAGCTGTCCAATTCCTGAGCTGTAGTAATTGGAAGGTTGGCAGGCCGCCATGATTGAGGCAAGCCGAACTACGAAGTGTAAGCTCCGTGAGTTGCGCGCTGCCGTTCATGTAAGACGGTTACATCTCCCCTCCCCTAAGTGTTTGCTTAGGCAAAAGGAAGACTTGCTTTTACGTTCCTCTGACCTCTTACCATTCTGTAAGCTTTTCAAGAACCTCAGAATCGATAAGATTTATTCGTAAAACATCCTAATATACAGAGTTTCACGAGGGTCTCTAAATAACAATCTTTGCAGCTTCCTGTGCTAACAAAGCTGCAAAACAGGATAAAAACTTAACAATTCATAACAAAACAACAACAAAAGAAATCCGTAACACCCATGTCGTCAACCGCCGAATAAACGTAACAGTCCATCCGCGCAAACGTAACAGTCAAACGTCCTCCAACGCAGCACAAACTTAACAATAGTCTTTGTCGCGCTTGTGACTTTCGGTCTCCCCACGAGAGGGTGCAACCCAGGCTGGTTACCGTTCTGTTTAAGTCCAGGACGTCCACCTAACTCACAACACACTGCGAGCTCCAGGGTACCTCCTTTATCCTACACCGCTCCGCTTCCCGTATTCCTCTTTTCAAGGTACTACGATCACGGAAAGCTACGCTCACACATGCACACTGCATTCGTGTTTACGTAAGCCTGACTGTACATTGAGCCGACTACGAGAGCCGACCGGCTGGTGACCCAGTTGATAGCGATCACCATCTAACCTCGCGGTTAGGGGCAACCGACGGTCTGATCTCATGCAACCTATCGCTGACCTCATGCAAACTGACTGTTTTCACCAGCCTTGCCTGTTCAGGGAATACCTCGTACCAGGATCCCGTAAACCCTTGGTTCCTCAAGATACCCCTTAGGTGTGGACTGTCATCCACATACTACGTTGTGCCACTTACAAGAACTGGTCTATAATCCGGCAGCCCGACACAACGCCAACTAGACGGTACCACGGTAGGATGTTCATTCGTCCTTCGATAGACATGGAGGCCTTCAGTCTCCTCAGCACTATAGTTACGACTTTACATGCCCCCGGACCCTTGCGAGCCCACCGCTGCCTGTTGTCCATACGATAGGGAGCCTATCCCCCTTTATGAACAAACATAACATGATGAAAGTCAACAATACACTACGACACGCATCTACTTGGCTTCCAACGCGCCTTCGGCAATTCCCTCCACTCCTCCGCCACCTGTCTTCTGGGTACCTGCCAGCCGCGACGCTGCTCGGAGGATGTCTTTGCATGGCAATGACAAGGTGCCCCCTCCTACCACAGCATTGAATTAAAAGTCCTCTCCCAGAGGCCCTTCCACCTCCTAGAACGGATCGTTCCCTCCAATACACATTGTTGCAAGCAACAGCACATGTAAAATGAAAACACCTGTGCATGTCTTCCCACGGAAAACATTGTTCCGAGCGTCCAGCTCAGGGTCCCTCCCGGGAGCGTGCAGGCCTACGTGCCTATGCCTCCTAGGATAGTCATGGCCGACTTCCATTATTGGAGAAGCATTTTCCAACGCACTCCCTTCGCCTTACACTCCTCCAAATTAAACACCACACACCACTCTCAATTCGAGCATCCACCACACAACGCCTCCGGATCGGCACGTAGGTAGCTACTCGTGACTCCTTTCGGTGCATCCACACGCAACTTCCACAAAACAACACAGTCCTATCTGTGACGTATCGCACACAACACCTGCAGTACATTCTGCAACACGCCACAAAGTACGCAAAACTCACACAGTCCCACACGAAGTTCCCAAGCCACGCTCAGCTTGAGAAAACACCTCCACAAAGTCCACAACAAAGTCCACAACAAAGTCCTCTTCGTTGACACCAACCGCTCATGCCTTCCACGTTTCTTGATGAAGACTCCATGGTGGTCCCATCCATTGGTTATGCCCTCTCGAGCGGACGAGCAAATGGGAGCCACCGTCAATTTTAGTACAAAGCACGTCCAGCAACGAGTTAGTCAGTAAAAGAGAGAAAAAGTTCACGAACTTCTGTAGGTAACAGAAAAAGAATCGTTTCACCCTTTAACTGCCAACCTGCTGGGAAAGTATGTTCAAACATTCAGTAGAAATCCGGAATTACGGTGATCAGGAGTGCCTCTGGTTTCAAGAGGGGTTTGGTTGCCACACCACCTACCCTATCACGCATCAAACACACTACCTCAATCCGTTCATCAACCTAATTCTCCAATCCATTTTCATAGACTGTGGTCCTTAAATCGCAGCACTCACGTGTGGTAAAGTGCAATCGGCCAAACGCCACTTGAGCGAGCCTACAGCTTTAACCAAACACGCTACGTAGAGCTGGCCTCGCACTGACATCCCACATGTGGGTAGAGGTCCTCACTGAGGTTATCCCACATTTAAAAAAACTACCGCCGTAGCCTACATGTCACTGTACAAAGCGATCAGAAGCGAAGATTGACGTACTCTTAACCTGCGTCCACGGAATAAACCATTCAGTCAGAGATCCTGCTACACGCCTTCTGCCCTACCTCACACTGTAGTTGTTTTACTGGCTTCGAAGATACCAAACAACATGACAATGTGTCCGCCACTTAACTGAATCACTACGTGAAACTAAAATAATTCACATCAGTCTCTCGAAAATTGTATTTCCGAACTGCCTTTTAAATTAGTTCCCCCCTGTGTGTCCCATGGTTGTTCGTTAGAACGCCATCATGTGCCACACAGGTGCTTCCCTGCAAAGCCAATCCGTGGTTTTCACCTGACTTGCTCTGCATAAAAGCCATCAGCAATCACCCTATTTTTGATTTCACTCTCTCCAAAAAATAAGTTTCTTACTGGATCGCCACCACACATATTCCTGCGTGCACGATTTGAGAAATCTGCATGCAGCGTGTATGAGGATGCGATCTTCGTTTGTATGCCACAATAAAAAAATGTGCTTTCTTTTTATATGCTACAAACGGGGTCAAAATGCGGCAGCCTGTTCACGCTCTTATTCCAGGTTTTGTTACCTTAACAAGGTTGTGGACTGATGCCTCATTTTCGGTTGCCAAGTTACCGTCCTAAATCGTAAGTTTTTTACCTGCTTCACAATTAATTTCGAACACTGACAATGAACCTGACCACGTCCAATTTCGAAAAAAAGTTTCATTTTCAACCGTAACCACAGTCTTACTTCAGAATGAGTCGTTTTTTTCAAAACCCATTCTTTGGTATGTTCAATCAGTGTTTAAAGTCTCTCTGCGCATTTGAATTTTCGTATCCAAATGAACAAACCTTTATCACCTTTCAACCTTCCACAAATTGTTTAAATTCCTACATTTTGACGTAACAATCTTAGCGGGGACAAGTTCGAATCTGAATAAATCCACTCCGAATTAGAACTCATCGTCCACTCAAGATGCCTCAAAATCATCCCATTTTCTGTAACCAAGGTAGTATTTCTACTTTCCAAGGTCCTCGACCTTTTTCGTGCGTTACTTAAGTCCAATTTCGCATTACTAAAGTTTGTGAAATAGGAGGTAACCAGCGTAATCGTCAGCCTACTTTGACCCACAATTTCGCCACAGATGAAAAAAAATTGTCTCTTTTTTTTTCGTACCAAAGTCAATGTTAATTTGGTCCTTAGCTTCCCCAAAATCCATTCCAACTTTAATCTACTGTTTTGCCATTAACAGTCTCCAAAATTCACAAGTTTACCAGCATCTCGTAAATAATGAGTACTTAGTTAGATCACTACAGATTCCTTAAAATTCAACTTATTGCTAAAAATGTGCACTCTTCACAATTTTAACCTTTACAATTATATTCGCAGCAAAAGGCTTTTGCAGTCCTTCCGTTCCGCAATAATTGCAGTGACTTTATTTTCCGAAGAAAACGGCGTTTTATTTCTTCGGTTTTTAGGCCTAACGAAAAAAAAAAACGCTCCTGTGAGTTCACAAATAGCTACCGGGTTTAACGTTCATTTTCGCAAAAAATAAACGAGGTTCTTTTATTCATACTAGTCAGCACTCACTAGTTAAAAAAAAAAGATGGTTTCCAAGGATACTCAACAACGCGGCCACAGGCTGAGTCCGAGGTCACCCCCAAATCGTAATTTTTCTAGACACCGAGTGTTTTGGTCGACCTCTCTCATCTAGTCCAAAAACGATTGTTTTACTTTAATTTCTGTTCCCATATAGAAAAGAAAGTTGGTAGTTTAATAATGACAATGACAAGTCAAAATAAAACTTAGGCTTTTCATGGTTTATCCAACAACGCGGCCACAGGCTGGAGTCCACAAACTGCCTTCCCAAACTTGGAAAACGCTCATCATTCAGAATTCTAACAGAATCGGAAGCATTAAAAAATGTCAGATTCAAATCCTGAGGACAAGGCCCCCAAAATAAGCGCCAGAGATTTTTCATGCTTATTTCCAACCCGAAGGTTTGGAAAACATGAATTTCCTATCCCGAAGCTTTAGGCAATCCAGCAGGCCCCAAAATATGTAACTACTCAGGGAATGGGCGAGGTTTCAAGTTCAAGAACTCAATTCCAATTCATTCCTTACTGTATAGCTAGGGGTCTATATACAGAGTAACACATATTAGGCATCAGCCAGAAGGTTCTAACTGGCCCTGTAGGCTCCAGAGGTTCTGACCGTTCAGTCCGAACCCCAAACACCAATTGGCTCGAGCTCACGATTGGGTCCCGTTTTATACCCACTCGGGGCAGGGCAGAACAATAGTCTCTTGCCGGATGCAACTGGCGAACAGGCTCAATCCGGTTCCGACTGGATTCGTAGCGGACCCGTGCTGATACCTGGTGACTGGCAGCTGTCCAATTCCTGAGTTTGCAGTAATTGGAAGGCTGGCAGGCCGCCATGATTGAGGCAAGCTGAACTACGAAGTGTAAGCTCCGCGAGTTGCGCGCTGCTGTTCATGTAAGCCGGTTACAGTCTCAACATCAGTTGTCCGAGCCAAATAGTAATTTTTTGCTGCTCAGTGTGAAGCTTCACAAAATCTATCTTACTTGATCCAAGTTCAGCATTCACGGTTTTTGGGACTTAACGATATTTATAAAATTTAACAGTATTAGGATAACATCAGTGTAGTAAATAATGCGATCACTATCAACTAAAACCAAGTCCAAATATGTTGACCTCCTGTTGGCTTAGATAGTAATTGGCTCATTCCCAATTAATAGCATTAATTGTTTTATACCTTAGAAGCCATTTTTTATGCAAATAAAATCAACACAAATTCAGGAAGTGTCACAGTTTAACATTCTTAACATTAGACTGAACTTCCATAGTAAGATTTCCATATTGGCTTCCATACGTTTGTATGTACAACACATAATTAAACAACTGGTAATTACACTAATTAAAATAAAGATACAAAATTTGAATGATTGACCAAAGACTTTTAAAAGAGTTAGCTTCGATATGTTTGTATGTACAACTCATAATTAAACAACTGGCAATTACTCTAGAACTAAAATAAAGATACAAAATTTGAATGATTGAACAACCAAACTTTTTTTTAATTGTTAGTTGCAAACTGGACGTTTAACATTTAGGTTGCCAGTCTAAAGACAAGTGGGGTCAACAGTCATTTTTTTTTCAGTTTCATTTGATCACATGTGCACAAGTGGGACAGTGATAACGCAGTTTTTGACAAATGGTTATGATTACACTGCTGATAACTTGACACGGTATGGCTTTCTACAATGTAGTGCAGTGTATACAATGCTTTTCAGCTTATAATTTTTAAGTTTAGCAAAAAAGTTCAGTTTTCTTCATGTTTGATTCCAGATTTTACAGCTAATAGTTTGACCAGCTTTTGAATAAAAATGAGAATTTAATGGATGCTAAGTACATGGTGCTTAGACAAATTCAATCAACATGCGTCCCACATTTTTAGCAGCCAGAACCAACTTTGAATTACAGTACATCCTACAAATTATATCTTGGCAAGTGTCCCAGTACTTTAGTTTATGTTAAGAATTTCCGATGGCTATTTGGTTTAATAATGGCACTTCGCTTGCTGAAGGCTTTGGGATCAAAATACATTATCACAAACAGTTATAGTCCAAAAAAAGATAAAATACAGCCAAATTTTCTGGATCTAAAACCCTATTATGAGTCTAACAAAGTTTGTCCTACTTTCAAAATTTTTGAATTTATGAAAAGTTTTTAACTTTGCTTTGGTGTAATAAATTCAGGGGGGTCCATAATTCTAAATTCTTTTTGTTGTAGTCAGGATCCCCGTGTAAAAGAATAATTGTGTGCTATACCAACTTGCCAAGTTTTTAAATTTTGAAAATAGTACCCCACTATTTGTAACAAAGTTGCAATATTCTAAAGTCTCAGTTAGTGACCAAGTGGGGTCAAACACCGGTCTAGGTGTTAAAACCCCCAACTTACGGCCGAGTGGGGGTCTTGTGATCAAAATTTAACCAAATTATAAATTTTCCTTCTTTTTCGTAGTTTTTCTTCTTTCTGTCAAAGCTTTTCGTCCTGTTTGTCCCCACCTTGTCCCTGTCATGTTTCCTTCATGTTTCCATACATCCTTGCCATGTTTCGTTTTTTCATGTTTGTTTTTGTCATATGGTTAGGTTTTTACTACGTGTATTGCTTCAACCTGCACTGATTTTATTTGACAAATTTGTTGTCATTAGTGTTTTTCCTTGGGCGTATAAAAGACCTCGGTATTATCATAAGATCTTGTCTCTTATGTAAATATACTACGCAATAAAAGCCATTTCTGATGGATTCTTGAATACTTTAAGTCATCAATTGTGACGAAGTGGGGGTCAAACTGGGACCAAGTTGGTTAAGTCCCAAACCATGATCTCACAGTTTGTGACCAAGTGGGCTCAAACAGCCATCTAGTTGTTAAAGCTCCAAACCGTGATCAAGTTGTGGTCTTGCGTGACCACCCTTGTGACCAGAATCTCTTAAGTCACCAACTGGGGCCTTAGTCACAGCTTGTGACGAAATTGGGCCACACCCAGAGTTAAAAAATTACAAGACCTAAATTGTGATTATCTTGGGGCTGTTGGGATTAATCTACAAATGCAGATCACAATTTGCGACCAGCAGGGGTATGGGAGGGGGGCATCAAACCAGGTCCAATATGAATCAAACATTTGATGACTTTTAGGGCTGGGGTTTGCCATGGCCAGTTTGGGCCTTGTGACCAGTGTGGGATTTAAATTAAGTCTGCTTGAGACCAATTTTCCCTGTAAGGGTACATGGTGCTCATGGATGGAGAACAGAATAATATTTGCGAATGGTTTCTCACGACCCATGCCAACGACCCCAACATGATTTTTTAAGTGCATAATGCCAGCAGTTTTGATGCCATGTTTTTAACGAGATCGGCAGTTGAAAGGGGCATTAAACCGAGGGATGTCATTTTCTAGAGGCAAAATCAATACAGCCAAAACTGAAGGGATTAAAGTTGGTAGATTCGTTAATGTCTGTCACTCCTGTTAGCTAAAATACCAAGCAGTCACTAGAATAAGGCAAGTCGCTAAGCCAAGGGTAGTTTCAATCATTTATTCAATTGTTCTGAGAATTATGAGAATGTACAAGAAATTCCACCTCTCAGTATCCATGATCCCGATATCCTGTCGAGCGAAGAGAGGGCTAAACTAGTGATGTAGAAGCTGTAAGTGTTCACACAAGCTGGCCAAATATTGTTGCAGTGATGTGGGCGTTTTCATGGTTTGCATTATGAAATTCAGGCAACTCGTTCACAAGAATTGCCCGTTGTTACAACCCTTTCACAACTGCTTGGTTCAAGTCGTCTTGTACAACAATTTTTAGGACCCTTCCACATGAAAAAGAACACAATCATGTGCATCCCATCCGAGGGCCATTTTCCTTGTGTTGTAAGAGTATAGACAAACCACCGCTACAGCGACAAAGATGTCAGCATGATGAGCAGCGTAGCATCGAAGGATTGTTCGTTTCGCCAGAGCTCCAGCAAGCTTTAAAATACAGTTACAAAACAGTACACCTTGTTGTGCGTACACCATTTCCCTCACACCACAATTTATGATCATAAAACTATCATGGGTGGCTTTTTTACCAGTAATTGAAAACATTTTATACCCAGAAACAGTTTTCCACACACCTACATCACTGTGGAGTAGAAAGCAGCTTATGTAAAACAAATTCAACAAGTTTGTCAACAAATTACTTTGAAACCCTGAGAATATACATATGTAATAGTCCTGGAAGTTGCACCATTGCCAAAGCATTGTTGAATTCACTGAATGGTAAATTTGGGCAAAGAGAGGACCTGCTTTCGACTAAATGTATTGACACTGAGGCCAAATTTTTCGATTTTGTTTTGGATGACAGCAATGTAATATTCTAGGTATATTTTGAAAATATGAGATCACCATAGTGCATTACAGAAATAATCAAAATCTATCCGAAGGTATCCAAAACGTTTAGATAGTAATTTCTAGTTTCACCACGTGCTACGGGAGATTAACAGTGATAAAATTGCTACATGATACCGATTCCTATTTTCACAAGGTAGACGAAGAGTCAGTTTATCAACCCGCCTAAGAAAACGATCGTTTAGAAGGTCAACAAATGACTTAACCTCTTAAGGGGAAAATGCTCACATCACAAATTTCTGTAGTAATGGAGCTAAGAACTACGCTTTCATTGTATGCAGCGACAAGGTATTAAACCAGTAGTGAAGGAGCATGGAATTAACCTAAATTACAGAAACAGTCAAATCCTAGATTTTGATTTGATTGCGAAAAATGGGGGAAAATAGTGATAACAGCGTAAAGGCGAAAAGGCTGTAAGATTACACGAAGAAATAACTATGCTTACTACCAGCCAGGATGAAATATACTGTGTTGTCGTGAAATGCTACATGGACCGCACGAGGAGTGGGAGGGGGAGAAACTTTCATCTCACACCAGGTATTCCTTTCCCGATTGTTTTTTACCATTCAACATTTCTTGGATGGAAAAAAGTTTGCATTGGAGTGTGATATTGTAGTAACATGTAACAATAACAACAATAATCATGGTTGCTGAACTAGTGCCCGACTTGGCCCAATTTCACGTTTCGTACAACTACGTCATTGCCCCACTAATGTCGGGAGGTAAAACTTCTTGGGGTTGAAATTTATTGACTACTTAAATAAGATAACGGACGAAAAGAACAAAGAAATTCACTGGCATTTTCCGAGTTTGATGGAAAAATATAACTGGATACATTTTCATAGAGATACGCCTACGGACGTTAACTCGTTATACCCCCAACATCAATAAAATTTTAGTGGTCAACGATTTAATGGCTGCAGTGGCGACCTCTAGTGGCAAAATAGGTTAATCTTTCACGAGGTATGGCCACCACGACAAGCTTTAACTATTTTATCGGACCCAAAACTTGTTAAGGCAAAAATCAACGGGTCGAATGAAGCTCTTAACGCCCAATACGTAGTAGAGTCAAATCATGACTCTTGCTTAGAAGCTTAGGAAGATGCAGTTTGGTGCCAAAAATTTGGTTAGCTGCTGGTGCACCCTAAATCTAGCGAATCAACGAGGCTACGAACCCTTATACTCTCTGTAGAAACAAATTTAGATTATTCTGTGTAAAGAGATCGATTGAGAATGTATGAAAATGCGGCACTCTCGTAGAAGCGTTGTACAAGATTGGCAAGTGGTCAACACAGGCTTTTGTTACATCATGCTGACAAATTACAAATCAACTGTATATCTGCAATTGCCTTGAATCTGATGAACTACAAGATTCGAGTGTCTCCGGCTGTACGTTGTAAACTTAAAAAGTACAAGAAGCAAATTAGATTGCTAAGATCGAAACGTGTTTCACTCAAAGATAGAAAGTGATTGTGCATCCATAGGCACCATACCAGTATTTTTAATTCCCACAGCTTTATCTATTCTCGGAAATATGCGGCGGTGGACAAAATAATGAGTTCTGTACTGCATAAAAGTGCACTTCAGAAGATTCATACAAACTAGGACCGTCGTCACGTCCACTGTTGACAAAATGGAGCAGGTTCACCGCTTTCTTTACTGTTTGGATGAGCTTCCCCCTTCTCATATATGCCCCTATTACTTCCTCAACGGCTCTCCAATTAATTTGAAGTTGGGTAACAATCAACAATACAAATGAATCACTTAACAAACATTTATTTTCAAATTCACAATGCTCCAACATCCCATGAAGACATTAAATCCATCAATTATTGTTGTTTGGCTCTTGTAAAACAAGCCTTCAACAATTAGACACGGCCTCGGTGTAACATGGCCACAGCGCTCTCATTGTTTGGCTGTTGTCTCTTTACTCTTGGCTCAGGCCTCTTCCCGTTTTGTGACCCTGGTGGTTCCTCAACCCCATGTCAGATACTGGATATTTTTCTGATAAACCTTGGCTAGCACCCGTGCTATTACATACAAAATGGAGTTTGTATAGTCCTTGTGGTTTTCGTGTGATGCGCGGTGCAAGTTTAATTGGAGTGTGACATAATACGATTCGCTCCAACAATATCAACAGAGCAATGAAGGCACGTCAAGCAGCAGCAGTGGTTTTTCTTCTACACCTACACCTTTTTTAACAAT
>JAHWFP010171975.1:1312-11563 GCA_023313725.1 Lithobius niger
GAGTAATTTTTGCTGGAAAACAATCACAATTGGGTGCTATTTTGACTTGCTATTTCTATTTCGGGTGCTAGTCACAATTGGGTGTTATTTCGACTTGGAAAAAAAGGTAAATCTGGTTATTTATCAATTCTGGGGATTTAGGGGACCTGCGTAAACCCGTTAATGTCAGTAATTATTTCGGTCTAAGGGGGGATCATACAATTTTTCTATATTTGTAGCATTTCTGCTAGCAGAGGTGGGGTGGTTGTGGGACGTGCAGATGGTCAACTCTGTGTCTGCAACTAAACCTGAGGCCATGAATCGGAAGTGAAACGCCCTTAGGACGTTGTGCTTGTCATCTTTTCCGAACGTTTGTCCAAAGTTAACTGCCCCGTTGCTATAGCAACCGCCCCCCACTTCCCCCATTTAACACCAGCTACACTTTTATATTACATTTGGAACGTTCATGGAGATGGAGAGTAAAAGAACACTGGCAATGACTGCATGCCGACCTCGTAACTTGCACTGCAGCAACATTACCGTTAAGTTTTATTATTATTTTTATTTAGTAAAACAGACTAAAATCAACATAGCCTCCACGTATCCATATTTCTGCAGACACTCAATTGGAGACTAGCCGTTAGCGACAGCCCTCTGGAAACAAGCGCCAGAGTTGAACACAGTCGATTCAGAGGGCTGTCGCTAACGCCAAACAAGTGAAACGCCAAACAGAAGCCAGTACCTGCCTAACCTAACCGACAACAGCAACAACAAAACAGCCCAAAACCAGACGAAACACACTCCTTTTGTCGTTCCGGTTCACACGTTTCGTGTGGTTTTGTTGTTAGGAACCGGAACGACAAAAGGAGCGTGTTTCGTCTGGTTTTGGGCTGTTTTGTTGTTGTTGTCGGTTAGGTTAGGCAGGTACCGGCTTCTGTTTGGCGTTTCCCTTGGCGTTAGCGACAGCCCTCTGAATCGACTGTGTTCAACTCTGGCGCTTGTTTCCAGAGGGCTGTCGCTAACAGCTAGTAATTGGAGGCACAAGTTAATGTTTACATTATCCAATGGGAGTAGAATTATTGCATTACTCACTCCAGGACAATACAGTTCAAAAAGCTCTCGAAGTGGTGAACATATTTCACTTGGCCTTCGCGCGAAAGACTGACAGATGACGCGAAACGACGACTCCGTGACGCAATTTGAAAGAAAAGACTCCCTCTGGTGCTCAACATTAGAAACTGTAAATATCCCGCCTTTTGGTATGGATGAAAAGGGTTTGTATATAGACGTTGGCGACGCACTAGCGTGGGAGTAACTGAAACGCTGTCCCTGATCATTTCCCCGCAGGGCACAAATCTAGTTTACCACAAACCCCCAAATTTTAAGAAAAAAAAAAAGACTTGCCTTATTGTCGTCGTAAGGCAGATTAAAGTTGATTCCAAGGTGCGGAAAGGAGGTTTAAGGCGAAAAAAAAAAAGACGCAAAATCGCTTGTTTGTTCGCCGTTTTTTTTTTTTCGAGGCAGACGGCGCCGTGCAGGAAAGCATCAACTGGGCCAAAGTCCGTCAAGTGAAACGCCAAACAGAAGCCGGTACCTGCCTAACCTAACCGACAATAACAACAAAACAAAACTAAACTGACAATAACAACCCACTTATCTGAACTGTTTACGGAAAAAATATCAGCTGGGGGCAAGAGCGCGGGGGCATGAGCGGGCTTCCGTGCACAGCCCCGCGAGCGAAAACGAACACCGTATAAATGTACTGATTGTGGTAACGTACTGATGGGGTTTAAACTGTGTTCCGCGCCTCCCACAAAAAAAAGGAGACCATATAATGAGAGTGTAGGGTAAGTACTAACAGAATTCAGAGCTTTTAGAAAATTGTGGTAAAGTGAACTTTAGCCTATTGTAGAAATGCATGTTGAATTTTGTGCCTTGCTTGAAATGATTAAATAAGTGCGTCGTGCGTGATGCTCGCTCGAATTCCTGCTGCATATATGCACTCAAGAATACGAGTGTCATTGCTACGTGGTGTCGAACTACAGACCCCGTTTGTTAGACTTCAAGAATTATCGGGTGGCATCAAACACGCACACGTTTGGCGGCATTTTCTTTATAAAAGCCGTTGAAAATGTCATTGTTAAAAGCCAGTAAAAATGTCGTTAATATTTAGGCTACTAACAAGGTTTAGATGTTATGTTGCGTTAATAAGTTCTAACAGACGCACGCAACATTCCGCATTATGGTTCTTCAAATTGTTGCTTCAAATTGGTTTGTCAATTGGTTCTGCTAATTTGGTTCTGCGAAGAAATTCGAAACGTCAATCCAAATTCCGAATGTCGTTCCTGAATTCACTCCTAAATTCATTTCAATTCCGAAAGCTAAACACAAGTAAGAACTGAGAAACGTTTACCACGACTATAAACCGATAACTAAAATGCATAAAGCCTAAACGGAGAAATGTCCACTAAGACAATTACTGTTAACAGCTGAAAGCGTACAGTACAACTTCACTGAAAACACGATAACTTATGCATGCCAATTCGGCACAAGTGCAGCACAAAATGGTCCGAAACCAGCATGATTGAAAGTGATAAAAACTCACGTTATCTCGAGAAGTGGAGGGACGAAGACGCAAGTCATCGTTGTTTCCGTGCAAATGCTTCAGAAGCCGGGTGATTTCCGGAATGCTACGAGTTTCGCGTCGTTTTGCGTCATTACGGAAGCTACGCGAGTTTCAGTACCAGAGTGTTCGGAAAATCGAGAAGAGTTACAATTCGTTGTCATTTTGTCCCCGTCGTTTTCGAGTGTTCGGAAACGTGAGCAATTTTGTGTTGATTTCATTTGACAAACGTGTGCGCTGTTGCGCCACCATTTACTTCGACTGCCCACAACACTATTTTTTCCTTCGAGGGAAGGTGCCTATCTTCTTACACTGTTCGGGAATTTGGGGAGCAACTTGATTGTGTAGACTTTCCGCCAGCTTGTTTCTTCCTTGGAAGTTCTATCTAGAAGACGACTGTAGCTTCTAATTTTGGGGGCTAAGCTAGGTGTTGGAGGAGCAGTGTGGCCAATTTTTTTGGTTCCATTAATTATGCTTGAGTTATGGTTTACTGCACGTTTTTCTCGTTCTCTTGTCTTCAAAAAGAAAATTATGCGTTACTTTTTTTTTTTTTTGCTAAAAATTGTACGTTGATATTAATTTTTTTTTGGGGGGGGGAAGAGGTGTAGATAGAATATATTTATATAGAGATCTTTTATATTGTGCCCTTATGAAGGTAGGGATTTGTGTTGCATGTTTGCACGTTTTATTTATAACTAAAAACTGGGACATTCAGCAAATTGAAAGCATAAGTTTAGTATGTTGCATAAAATGTTAATCTTGCGTATCCTTGCTCTCACCTTATTTTGGTAGGGGTGAATCTCTGCTGGCCTTAGCCAGCAGTCTGTTGGTACTACCTATTGGTCCCTAGGGGCGTTACTGTTATAGCTGTGCATATTAATGTAGTTGCACTCTGGGTAACCAGAGTGCATCATGGTTGTTAACTAAAGTTATAAAGGTAGCAGCCAGAGCCCATTATCCTGGCTGCCTGTTTGTTCCAACACCTGACTCTGTAGTCTTCACTATAGATGTAGTTTCCTCTAGGTTAGGTTTAACTGAACCCATGGTATTAGGACCAACACTTTGGCATACACTACAGTTACAAAAACAATGGCGGCCGTCGATTAAAGCCACTCCCTCCAGGAAGACGTAGCTGCTCATAAAATACCTACAGGACTCAAGATAGGCTGCGTACACAATAGAAGCTCATAGCTTGGCCGTAACGAGTGGCAAAAAGAAACTCCGCGCGAAAATTTGCGCAGTTGGCGATATTGAAAATTGATTTGGCCGTTCTGTTTGCTATGTCACCATCATGACTTAAAAGTATCATAGATAATGTAGAAAATAAAAACAAAAAATGCACAAAACTGTATCCCCCACCGAGTTCACAAATAATTTATTAGAGGCCATGGCCCGTATAGCCGCACGCCCCTCATAACTACGGCTGAATACTACAACACACCAACTTACCAGGACCGAGTTTGAAGACGTGATAACAATTAACCCTTAAATGCATGAATTAATTTCTGATACTTTTTTTTTAAGGACCATATGATAGTTGGGTCAATCGGGGGATTCGAACCAGCATCAGCAGGGTTTGGAGACGAGGACGCTGACCACTAGGCTGTTGCTGCTCGCTTTGCTCGGGGTCCCCGGGGACCCCTCACAAAGCTTGCAGTGCGAGTTGGGACTTACTTTTTTCGCGTTTAGTCAGCTGTTGCCTGCAGGCAACTGTATGCAACATAGGGTTAACTTCGCGAAAATCGTACACAGTTGGCACAACTGGAAACTGAGTTGGCTATTTTACTTCTTATAGTAGTTCTTGTGCTTAATAATGCGATAAAACAGAAAAGATATATAATAATTGACTTTGTTACTGTCGGCCATGTTTGTGCTTCGTAAGCTTCAAATAACGTCGTTTTTAATCTCAGCTTGAAAATAGGAAGTGCGGAGGAAGCCGAGACGAAGCAATCTCAGCGCTCAGCAAGCAAGCCGCTGACTTTTAAAACATCCCTTAGGTTTCATATCAATTTTAAGATGCTTTCGTTTGCTCCCAAATTACCCTAAAATACCAGTTACGAGTTGCTCCACGCTGAAACCCTTCTGAGTGACGCTGTATACAATGGGCCCAAACCCTGTTTCCTAGCATTAATGCAGAAACAACTATATTTTCCAAATCAAACTAGTTAAAATTTTAAACAATTTCCAAGGTACAAAATTTGACGATAAGAGTTTATAAGATCCCATATTAAAGGACAAAAGCGGCCCAAAGCATGGGTTCGTACGGAACCTGGAAAACCTGGAAAAAAAACAAAGAAAATCCAAACTAAGCAGAAAGTCAGGGGAAAGTCAGGGAAAATTTTGAGAACAGTACCCCTACAATCATTAAAAATATTACGTGCTGATGAATGTACTACATTAGGTTTAGCAATTAAATTATGATTCAAACCATAAATTCTGTACAAACCCTGCAATGGCCACGAAAAGAGGGCATACAGGGGGGGGGGGGTCATACATTTTTAAGGTCCCGTCAAAAGAAAAAGTCATTTTTGGACCTACAAAATGGCACTTTCAGCAGTCAAAATTTCCAAAAACGGCTGAGCTTCTCCCCATGCTGTGAGTGTTACAAGGTTTTGAAGCTGCTAGCACCATTACTGCAAGTATGAGTTTTATTTACTATATAGCAAGTTGATTCCAAATCTGAAAGATTTTCTCCAATACCACCTCAAGTTGTTTTGACAAAACTGAGGTAAGAGGTTTCACCATTTCTTTCGTCTTTCGACACTCCATTTTTTTTTTAACTGGAGCATGATTTTGTTTTAAAATATATGAAAGTTTTTGTTTTACAATAATACCTCTAAGCCTAGTTGTTGGGGATAAAACTGAGAAAAAGATTTAAACATGCATTTTGACATGCGTGTTTGAATTTTGGATCACTTACACAATAACTAAACAGAAGAATTGCGGTAAGAATACGTTACTTTCGTCCGATATAACAATTCAATTACTGCATCACCAAAACAGGACACGGAGATCGCCATTGTTTTGCTGGAACGCTCAGAAATTATTGCCGACAGATGTCACTTTTCGATTTCGACTCGCAGCCGATTGAGATAGCTGTATTGACTGTGAGGAGCTCAATCGTCTGACAGCCTTATCTGGCCGGCAGTGTAGTGGCCAGCTAAGGCCGTTAGACGCTGAGCTCTTCACAGTCAATACAGCTATCTCAATCGGCTGCGAGTCGAAATCGAAGAGATCCGTCTGTCGGCATAAATTTCTGAGCGTTCCAGCAAAACAATGGCGACCTCCGTGTCGTGTTTTGGTGATGCAGTAATTGAATTGTTATATCGGATGTACCGCAATTCTTGTGTTTAGTTATTGTCAAACATGCATGTCAAAATGGATGTAATTGCCCTTTAATTATTTTTCACCTTTCGATAGTCCATTTTTACAAAATTGTTTGCATCCCCCTCCCTCCCAGCTAACCCCGCGACCCCCAATCGTCAATGGCCAGCTGGCCTGTTTACATAATTTTAAACTGAACTCGGTTTAATTTAATTTGGAAAAATAATATCTAACAAACATGATAGGTCACAATACAATTTTTATGAAACTTACCATCCTAAAGAATGAATAAAATAAAATCACCAAGTTTGCGTGACAATTTGTTGCTTCTGTTTCCACTGGAGGCCAGAAACAGGCATTAAAATAGCGTTAAATGCTTCATCTTCAGGGGCTATGCTCCGGACACCGCAGAGGGAGCTTACAGCGCTCCCGCAGACTCTCTAGATGAGTTGCCAGAGCCCCTACAAAGTTCTTTAGTAGTACTGGAAGCACTACTGTCATTTTTGGCAAAATCATGAGTTGGCATAATGATTGTCTGCCCCCCCCGCCCCGTAAGCAACCACCCGGCGGTACGGCGCGGCGGGCTGGCGCCATGGTATTTCGTTCGCTTTTCAGTCGGTGATAGCGCCACTTCAAAGACGTTGGCTGGGAAAATGACGGTGGGAATGTTGATTATTTTTAAATGATTCTCCGCTTCGAGTCTCGCTGTTAGACACAGGTGGTTTCCAACGTCCAGCTCAATGTGGAGGAGGTAGTTGTGAATGACGTAACCGCCTCGTCCATGCACAAGCATTACATGACGTACGTGCACGCAGAATTAGAAAAGAATAGCGCCATTTGTTTTCGCCTACCCATAATTCATTGCAAAATGGTCGCGCGTCGTAGCTCGCCTGGCCCCAACTTTTCGCACTGGTAAAAAAAAAAACGTCGTCATTGAATCCAACTTCCTCGCCTTTTCGCTCCAGTAAGTAAACAATATCCTGTCAAAACGACTGCCAAGGCAGCAATCATTTTAACGTCGTGGTCGCCAGCTATCATTTTTGGCAGCTTCAAATGTTTACCTTCGAAATTACCTTGTTTGCTGGTGGGTGCTGAAATAGTTCTTCTGACAGCGTGGACATTGCAGCGCACGGTAAAGCCCTAACCAGACTGGCTGCTCGTGGCTGCACGGCGACGCAGTATGGTGTAAAAAAGACTTCAATATTTGTCCTTAACGCAACACCAACCACACGATTGGTGCAATGTTGACCTTGTAGGCACGTAGTTACACACAGCTTCGCACGAAATTTTCTTCTGTCTGGAGAGGCCTTAAGACGTTTTTCTTTTCAGCTTCGGCTTATACGTGCGTCAAGTAATATATGTGCTTGAAGCAAGCGTAAAGCCCTCTCCAGACAGAAGAAAATTTCGTGCGAAGCGATGCGTAACTACGTGCCTACTGTGGGTTGCAACGAATACGTTGCTACCGAATGTCAGCTATGTTACCCTTAACTGCTATAGCATAAATGACGGGGACGTCGGGCGACTATTTTTGGAGATTGCCTCTACGTACGGGCAGGATTTCAGGGAGCCCGTGGTTGATCCGTCTTGAGGGACAGTTCGGTAATAAGCAATGTCCCTGAACAAGTTCAGCCACAGTATCGCTTTAACGCAATATTACTATATAAACAGTTGAGAGGCCTACACCTTGGATCGTTATATTGTGATCCCGTTACTGACATCACACACTCAGGTAATAAAGGATAAAACGTATAGAAACAGGTATCGTTGTAGTTGGGGACTGTTGAATGCCTCCGATTTAGTCTTGATTGGGCATGTAATAAGATAAAACACTTTGCCAAACATGGCATCCTTAGGGGTTTTGTGGCATTGTTTACAGTTTACAGTTAATATTTGGGCGAGGCAGCATATTTCTAAACAGAGCTCTCACTTTCTTTGGATATCTACCTACGTTAACGGTAAGGTAAACATGGAAAGGGTTAACTTGGCAACTTGATACCGGAGTCCGGAGTCTAGTTGGGAGTATAGTTGGGGAAGGTTAAAGCCAGGTTGGGAGTCCATTTATGGTTAAAGAAGAGTTCTGCCATATAATGCTCTGACCCATCACATCAATGAATAAATAGGAAGGAGGGAAACTAGCTCAAACATGAGCAGTATTGGGTCACAACGCAAGGCCCCCAAAAAAAGAAGGAAGGAAATAAACATTAGAAATTGGTTACATGTCAAGGGGACGACAACAATGCAACAAACAATAGTAACTCAGCACATACATGAGCTTTATAGGAACAATAGCAAGTGCAGGAGGGAAAAAGGATTGTCGAAGCTTAATTTGGATGCTAGGACTAGGAGTTTCACAGGGAGTTTCCATGGTTAAGGTCAATGGCCCCAGCCAGGGAAGGGGAAAGGGAACTGTCTAATACCTACAAGGTCAAAATTGGTGCAATCGTGTGGTTGCAGTGCGTTTAAGGACCAATGTTGAAGTCTATTTTACTCCACACTGCGCCGACGTGCAGCCGCGAGCAGCCAGTCTGTTTAGGGCTTAACCCCTAACCAGACTGGCTCCTCGCAGCTACATGGCGTCGCGTGATGGTTTAACAAAGACGTCAAAATCGGGCAATAAAAACGCTACACGCGCTCCTTGAGTGCAGCAATTTTGACCTTGTAGGCACGTAACAACACATCGCTTCGCACGAAAATTTTCTGCCTGGTTAAGCCCTAACCTCACTGGCTGCATTGCGACGCATAATGGTGTGCCGAACACGTCAAAATCGTTCCATAAACGTCACAATAACTATTGGAGAGCTGTAGTATTGACCTTGTAGGCTCGCAGTAATGCGTCACTTCCTCGCACGAAAATTTCTTCTCACCTGGTTATGGATTTCGGGGCTATACGGTGTATTTTTGCAACGACCTACTTTTGCATTCTCGCAGCTGGAATTCAATCGTGGTAGCGAAAGTGTCATTGCCACGGAAACAACGCTACATCCTCTGAATGTAGCTCGTAATATGCAGGAGCAAATAAATGCCGTAAATGTCCGTAGGATGTGGCAGTATCCAAATTGTAACTCTAACTCTGTATTCCACTGTTTGCACAAGGCCGTTTGAGAGAGAAGCAGTAGGTTTCAGCTCTAGCTTCAAGCCACTTGATTTAAGATCGCCAAACTAATATTTTACCATAGTAATACCAAGAGGATCTAACTTCCTGGAACGCACGAGAACTGGCATAGAGTCCGGAGGCAATAAACACAGTTTCTACTCCAGTTGGCCTTGGAGCAAAATGCCTTCCTCGTTTTAAATTAATTTCTTTACTTTGGTCATAACAACCCGCATGACCATATCATACGGACCTTGGTATCACTGTTGACAGTTCTCCTAATTTCACTCTTCACACCGAAAATGGCATCTCTATTGCGTACGCAGCGCATCGTGAGTCCTGCAGTAATTTTTTGAGCGGCTACGTCTTCCTGGAGGGAGCGGCTTTAATCAACGGCCGCCATTGTTCTTGTAACCATCTTGGATATCAACAAGGCACTCTGCTACCAAAAAAAAATACTATCTATTATCTATGTTCGTTCTGGGGCGAACTCAAGATAGGCCGTGGACACTAAAGTTCTCCGTAAGGCGCATTTCATTCCGTCTAAAGGGCCCCTCTGATTTCACTCCTTCCCTTTTTACTGTCGTATTCTAAACTTTCCTTCTCCCAATTTTCGTTCATTGCTCTCAAATCTGCCGCCCTTACAATTTTTACTCATTGAACCGTCTTGAAAATTGTAAGCGGCGGGTGACTAAATCGCCTCCCACCATTCGTTATCTTCCCAACCCAGGCAGCCTACGTAAGCTTCAACTTATACTACCATTCAAAACTTATTCATCGTGAAGAAATGATCCTTACATACCAACTTCCTCATAAGCTCCTTTCAATTTTACTCGTGGCTACCTCTTCACATCTGTGGTTCTGTGTCCTAGACTAAAAGTTCACTTCCAGTTCTTTACGGAAAAGATTGTCCATGCCTGGAATGCCCTTCCCTCTCATGTTGCTTGTGCCCCTTCTTTTAATGCCTTCAAATCTCGTTTTGATAAGGCTTGTTCGTTAATTGTGGATGTTTGTTTGGGTGCCTGCTTGTGCTTTTCTATTTCTTTTTCTTTAAAATGCTACCTATGGGAACTGACACATGCTTGGACTATTCGCAGCACAAAGGAGATTTTCCGCACATATTTATTTGGTAAAAACCCACACAGCGTAATTTTTAACGTACGTTTTCCGCAAAAGTAAAAACGAACACTAGTACGACAAGTGGCTGCTTGGGCAGAGGGAAGGGGGGGGGGGG
>JAHWFP010171995.1:0-24688 GCA_023313725.1 Lithobius niger
AAAAAAAAAACCGCCCGCTCGCATTAATTTTTCTAGTACCACTCCCGAAAACCACTTAATTAATTTTTAGCGGCCTAAGCTGGAGCATCTATAGCCATTTACCGCTATCTAGTTGTGTCTAACACTTACTTTCAACAAGCGAAGGAACACACAAATAAATTTCTTTTTACACAACAAACAAGCCGCGTGCTTCCTTAATTATTGAGTGCAAAGTTGGTGCGTCCAGGTGCACCACGGTGCAGGCGGTTAAGTTTCACAACATCACGGGTGCTTTTTTCTACATATCGACCGTTTTTGAAACGGAGATCTTGAACCGGCCATCTAGTGACAGTGATATCGTTAACCTTGACCGCTTGCTCCCTGGTGCACGTGGACGGACCAACTTTACATTCAATAATTAAGGAGGCACGTGGCGAGTTTGTTGTGTAAAACGAAATTTCTTTGCGTATTCCTTCGCTTGTTGAAATCAAGTGCTACATAGAACTATAAATAATGGTAGACGGCTCTGGATGGTGCAACTTGTCATTCAGTGAATAGGCACCTTTAACACCATAAGCTTGATATGAAGGTAATTGTTACATTAACTTAATGTTGTTGCCCTGTCGAGTAAAAGGTTAATAGTGTTCATTCAGATTTTATCTGATATTTGCAACAAAATTAATTTTTTTTTTTAATTGCACAGTTTTGGATTTTCGGTCTAATATTAAATGTATGTCACTGCACACGTAATTAGTTGAGCACAGTCCTTTTCATTCTCGATGTCACATTTTATTGATTTTGTGCAGAGAACTTCTGACGATGCCGATGCAATACCGATCAGTTTCTAAAAGTCTAAATCCCCTTTTGGGTCCAGTCATAAACGAATGGCTGGGCGTTGGACCAAAAATTCTAACGTCTAAGGGAAAATCCAATCCGAAAAGGAAAACTGCTCCTCCAATTCGCAAAGGCAAACAATTAGTCTTGTTGAGTCGAGCTGAACAAGAGGGGAAAACAAGTCTAACCTTCAGTTCAGACTAAATATATGGCTTTGTTTACATTGTTAGTCGTGCTTGGTCTTGTAATATGGATTTACTTTCGAAGCGGCGAAAAGAGAGCTTTCCTTGTTTTCCGTGGGTCTTATTGACGAATAATTTTAATTTTCAGTCCCGTACCGATTCTTTTTTTTTTAGGGGATTGGGGGGGGGGGAGCAGAGGAGGAGGGCGCATACAAATTAAATAGGTTCGAAACCCAACCCGGCATCGAAAGTCTGAAATAGTCTACTAAGTTTACTAAGTGTGTCACTGGACTGATACAATTTTACATGGCGGTGTACGACACTTAACGACGGAAGGTTTTTTAATGGGATCCTGATAGTTACTCGTCCTGATAAGCCGTAGGCTGCTGTTAAAATTATCAACTTTGTGAAGTTATATTACCGAACTTTAGATTTTTGGTTAAATATTTTACTCAAGTGACTTAATTAGATCTCTGCATCAGTGTGCGAGTTCGATTCGAAGAGCATCTCTAGTGCAAATTCCGTACAATTGTTCATTTGAAGACGTATAACAAATCTGTCTTGTTAGGTGATTCAATAATAAATGTAGCGCTTTAAAAATGAGTGAAACTTTGTTAAACATTAAACGTTACCTGTCTTTACGCGAGCTGTAAACTAGTTTAGGCATAAGTGACAGTATGTTGCACGCCTAACAGTGGCGATGCCGACATACCGTCACACGTGGCTGTATTTTTCATAGCCTCATTCACGTCAAGCATTTTTAAGGGCATTTTCAAAATCAATATAATTATTCTAGAATTTTTATTAATCAACAAACTTGTCAGCAACATTTCAATAAATACTGAAATGTTAAGGTATTCGTGTCGGGGGTCAAAAGTAAAGGGAAAAAAACAAGGGAAGAAAGCAGTGGAAAAATAGCTGACGGAAAAAATCTCAAAAGCAGCGGTAAAATAAGCACGAGGAATAAAAGTTTTTTGTGTGTTGTTCCTGTTGTTATAGATTAGATTCAGTTGCCTTGGCTCGAATTTCACCAGGCCGGGTAAGATATTACACCGCATGTTTTTTTTCCTTCGGCTTTTTTTTGCAGCTTTTGCCCCCTAGAATCGTGTTAATGGCTTGAATTGAAGAAAACGCCTGAGCAACAAAATTAAAAAGATAACTCAACAACATTACACGACAAACATGCAAATTATTTAAAACAAATTTCAAGTTTGTCCTTTCTTGCTCAAAGGAAGTGTACTATTTTAAATTGCGCAAAAAAAAAATTAAATTCACGGATCTTCAAACATGTAGCTAACAATTTCAACGAATTCAAGGCCTTGGATTTTTTTATAACAAATTCATCATTTTCAAACACTTCAAGCACCTTGTGCGAAACATATCACAATAACGACTTTTAAAGCACATTTCACCTGCCTTATAACAGCCACGCGCAGACCGCCTCCGCACATGTTACCATCGCCAAGGTCAACTGAAATAGTAGCTGCGCTCCTCGAGGAACGCAGCTACTATCTCAATTGGCTTTTGGAATAGTATACGAAACAGCATCAAGTTAAAGATTGTGTCGTCACAAACCAGAATGATTTTCGTATTTTACCAACACAATTTATAATTTTTTAGGCCAGTCCATTATAATTTTTGTTCGGCGAACTATTGGCATAATTAATTTTAATTTTTACCGCATTATTCTTTTAGATTTTTGATCTTATAGTAATTATTAGCAAACGATTAAAATTAGTACATGTGCACACACAGATGAAACTTCAAGATTATTGTAGGCGCGCAAAGGATCATTCACGTGTAGGATACAGTAAATACAGTTAGTTCCCCAATATTCAACGTAACATCCCGTAGACGCCCGCCACATTTTAAAACGGATTTTTAGCAAGGGAAAGACTAACGGTAAGTAAATATACCTTTGGGGCCGTACTTGATGTGGAGGATCGAGAAAAATGGCGCTGGGAGGAATGGCCCTTTAAAGACATACAAAAGAACAGACCATTGCATCTGAATAAGTTTTGCTATTTAAAAAAAAAACTCTCCTCCCCCAAAAATACCAACACCACGAATAGCGCTCAGCTTTTAAAATGGAAGGAGGATGGTGCAGCAACAGGTGCCCATCGTTAATTTGGCGCCCTTGAGAGCGAATTTTCTGCTCCGCCGTGTTGTGACGGGCAGAGAGACACGGTAGCGCCATCAAGTATCACTAAAATGAACTAGTTCAAGCGTGTGCGGAGGGAGGCGTGACCTAATGGCAGCACAACAAAGCATGTAGCGTGGCAACCTTCTCTCTCCACCAGAGAACACATACAAGCGCACCGGGAATTATCGACTGTTTTGCGTCCCGACTGGAATCAATGTCAATAACAAAAAAGTGGACAACCCAACGAAGCCCCAGCCGCGCTCGTTTTGAGGCGAATTTAATGGATTACAAAATTCGTAATGTTTGCTTTTCGTTACGGGAGGGGAAGAACTTACCCTCCCATAACGAAAATTAGCATTACAAATTTTGTGATCCGTTAAATTTATCCCAAAACAAGTGCGGAAGGAACTGACCCCGGGTTTCCGCTTTTATTTATTTTTGTTCTTGACATTGACTCTGGTAGCAAAAGTAGTCGATAAATTCTTCCCTACATTTGTATGTATTAGTCTCTGGTGGTGAAGGTTGACACGCTACGTGCCTTGCAAGGTCCCTGGAAATGGTTGTATTAGGTGCTTTGTTATATTGGCATTAAATTACGCCCACGTTAGGTCACGCCCACAAAGAGAAAGAATTGAAAAGGCCAATACATGAATTATGGACTAAATGTGGAGTATGTGCAAACGGGGAAAAAACTTAACTGTTTACTTATAAAAAAAAAATAAAATCAGTTTTTCTACAGGCTTTCCTCCAATCCCCAAGTAAAAGATAACCCCAACTCTAAACAACCAAGCAATAACCATGTCATTTGACGTTCACATTTGACGTACTTTTGAAAATCCCAGTTTGAATGTAACTGAGAAGAGACCTGTAAATACTGACGTAAGTTAACGCCAGTTTGTGTAAATGGACTTCTTTGACTTAGAGGTGCGTAGTAAGGGCTTATTATAACTCATATACTACAACAAGATGTCACCACATCAAGCCATGAAACATCCTTTTTTTTGCACGTCCAACTATTAAGTAGTGTGTCAAATACCACGCCAAAACGTATTGTTTTCATTGTTTCTTAATTTGTGGCGTGCTGGTAAAGCTGTGTGTATGTGATGGGCAGGGGGAGGCTCAGCTGTTGTTGGTGTGGTGTTCCACTAGTGCACCTGGTTTTAGGTGTCACTAATTACTATAACATACATATCTGTGATCAGAGCTGTAATCTTATAACAATATGCACACCCACCAGGGGGCGCTTATGTTGTCTTCAATAAGGGCTCCCGCGCACTGAGCGCCCAGGTCGCACAGACAGTGGTCGTCGCGGCCAAAAAAAACACGGCGACGTCCGTTTTATATTGAGAATTCTCGATCACGTGGTGAAAAATGAAGACGGAGCAAGTATGGTCGCCCTGTAGTCGCCGGCATGCCGCCGCGACTGTCTGGCCGCTGCGGCCAAGTGCGCGTTGCTACATATATCGTAAGCATTCTCGTTGACCGCAGCGACCTGGCAGCGCGGCTTGACCGCCGTGTGCGTCGGGGCCCTAAAGAGTATATAAGGAGACTGCACCTGACGTAAGGTGCTACCTCTTGACCGTCTGTTGAAACTACCAGTCGTGTCTTTGTCTCTCATTGAGAAATCCGGCCTAGGCCAGGCTCTGAATGTATTCAAGTCCAATACATTACAGTCGGAATGACAGTTGAAAAATTACAGTGTCAGTTTGGTTGATGATTAATTTCTTTATGCAAATTTTGATCATATGATATTGTATGAAAAGGTCCTACTTTTGCTTTGTTCAACCGCGTCTGAAGAGGTCCTTCTTGAATGACGTGTTTTTGTAAATGAAAAATCAATCAACATCGTTAAAAACGTATGATGTGCGTGTGTGTGTGTGCGTGTAAATTAAATTAATACCGGAAGAAAGCAAGCTTATGTAACCGGTTCACAACAAAACATAGAACAAAAACACTTTAACACTGAGTCAGATCGTATTGTCTTTTCCAACTGCTGATTGAAGGTGCTGTCACAACACTTTCTGGGGTGCATTCCAAGAATTAATGGCTCTCAAAGTGAAACAAGACTGTCCAACAATGGTACGGATTCGTGGTTTCGTCAACTTCATGCTGTGTCCTCTGGTTCGTATGACAGTCGACCGTTGAAGAAACTGGTCGACAGGCAAAATCATTTCGCCAGGCAGAATTTGACGTGTCTTGATAAGGTCACCTCTTAAACGCCTATTAACAAGGGTTGTCAGGTCAAGTCTTTTCAAACGTTCTTCGTAAGGCAAACCCTTCAGTGAAGAACAGTACCTATGCTCCTCTTGAATTAAGGCACCTACAAAGACGATAGCAGCGCCAAATTCTAGATAATTAAATTATGCTTCCGTTAGGCCTATTTTTATTGCCGTAACTTGATATTTTGACCCAGAAATACGCGAAAAACTACTCTGAAGATGGCTGACGACATCAAAGTTCGATCAGTCAAACTAATCAGAAAGAAATCAACTATATGAAGGGACGCCAATAGAGTGAGCAAAGTGAACGAAGCGGCTAATTTATTTTTACAAGTGAACAGTGGTAATGTTAAACTTCTTAAAAAAAACCGGAAAATTTGGGTATAATTTTTTAGCCCATCGAAAAGTAAATAAATAACCCTGGTTGACCATTTTTAGTTATTCATTAACATGTTAAAGTTGTAATTAAGATAATTTTTAGAAAAAACCGTTAATTATTAGAGATAAACACACTGGAGCCAACATTGTGAACTGCTACACATGACAAGTGAGCAGCTGTGATGACATCCATATCACTTCACAATATTGGCCTCACTGTCGTCTTCGTTTATTCGTTTACAGCTTGAACTGTTAATTTTGTTCATTTCGCCAATTTCTGACCACGGTTCGCACATGATACACAGAATTATAATTCAAGCACTTTCAACGACTTTTCTTAAAACTAATATAATTTTTCAAGGAACTTTGTTCATCAACCTTGCCAGCCATCTCATTTTTTAAACGTGTGCGTGATGGAAAAAAAAGTAGCGGGAAAAAAAACCCAATGGAAAAAACTCGCGAGAAAAAAAGAAGAGGGAAAAAACTGTCGATGAAAAACAACAAAATCTAAAAGGTAGGCTCATCAACAGTAAGACAAAACAGGCACGTGATTTGAAACATAGTAGAGATTTATTTTTAATTACGACTAAAAAAAAATTAAATTCAAGTAATTTTCAAGGTCGTACTTAACAATTCCAAGAAATTCAAGGCCTTGAATTTTTTCCTTAACGAATTTAAGCCCTTTTCAATGATTTCAAGCACCTTGTGCGAAGTCTGACAGATTCTAACATTCCAACTGCGTTATTTCAAATACCACCAGCGCGAATATCATTATTGCTCAGCATCAATCAGCATCAGCGACAACATTCGCGCGCATCACCGCACAGCAGCAGCAGCAGCCAACGAAGCAACACTCAACATCAGAACATGTGGCGCCATCTCTTATCCGTTATGACAGTCATTGCACACTTCCTCAAAAGCCAACTGAGACATAGCTCATGAGCAGCAGCTTCTGCAAGCTATGTAAGGGCCACCGCGCACACAGCGGCCAGGTCGCTACGGCCAATGAGAATGCGGCCAACGAGAATGCAACGCGCACTTGGCCGCAGCTGCCAGCCTGTCACCGCGGCCACTGGGATCTCGGGCGGCGTGCAGGCGGCCACAGAGCGACCATACTTGCTCCAGGTTCATTTTTCACCGCGTGATCGAGAATTATCAATGAAAAACGGACGTGGCCACGCGGCCCGTCGCCATGTTTTTTGGCCGCGACGACCACTGGCCGTGCGACTTGGCCGCTCGGTGTGTGGGCGGCCTAAAGAGGTAAAGTTCGTCGTTAGACGGGTTAGGCCGCCCGCGCACTGAACGACTTGGCCGCGCGGCCAGGTCGCAGCAGCCAATGAGAATGCTTACCGTTTATGTAAAACCACGCACTAATCATTTTCATTGGCTGCAGCAGCCTGGCCGCGCGGTCAAGTCGCTCAGTGCGCGGGCGGCCTTACATGCATACTAGCAGGAAAGCCAACATGAAGGCAGGCTTCTTTAACGTCGGGTCTTACCCCCATCCCTACCCCGGATACGCCACTGCTCGCTTCCCTGGGGTTCCTTATGAAACTCGCTTTTCGTCGTCGGACTTTTATGCGTGTGCGTTAAGTTGCTGGCAGTCAAGTTTAATCGTCGAGCAAATTAACCGGCTTGGCGATCAAACTTGACTGCCACGACGTCCACGCGTAAAAGACGAAAAGCGAGTTTCTTAAGAAACCCCACAGAAGCGAGCATTGGCGCATCCAAAGGGGGACAGGGATGGGGGTAAGGGGGCAAAACCCAAACTTAAAGATGCCTGCCTTCATGTTGGTTTTCCTGTAGAATATAATAGGTGTGGTGTGGGCCAAGGTGTGTATGACTCAGTTTTTCAAAATTACTTCAGACGGGTGTAAATGTTGCAAACCCCTTTTTTTATTTTTTTTATTTTACAGTGTTTCGACAGGACGAGACGGTTTTCAAGAGTAATAAAAACTGATAAAAGAAACTCCTAAAGTGAATTTCTCGTCCATATTTTTAATCCTGTACTACTGTTCGACCTTCCAAAACACAATTTCTACGCGACACGCCATGGAAATCGAGGTAAAGCTCAAAGCAGTTAGGAGAGTGATAATAAAAACCGTGGTCTTCCAGACAAGAAGATGACAGATCGGATCGTGTTGCCATGTATGTATGTAAAAGTAGAACTTTAAAGAACTCCCCCCCCCCCCAAGATACGCTTTTCGTTTTCCTATTGGAACTGTTTGCAAATGATTTCCTATAGCCAAATTAAGAAAGTAACTTTCTGCACCAAATTAAAAAGTGGCAAAAACGTTATTTTTACCGGTTTTTTTTCCCGGTTATAACTGGCAAAAACCAAAATCCTGCTTCACAAGCTTATTTTCACAGTAAAAGATATTCTTCTCACATTATCTATGCAAATTTTCGACAGTCAGTTGCATAAATTTGCATAGATATTGTGAGAAGAATATCTTTTACTGTGAAAATAAGCGTGTGAAAGGTAAATACGAAGTGAATATGAATTTTCAAAGTAAACTATGTGAAGTTTTTAAGGGGAGCTTTTATAATATATTTGGCCATTGTAGGGCACACGTTTTTTTTTTTAATTTGACTTCAAGTGACAAAAAATATAAAGAAAACATGGTAAAAACCGGTCTTAACCACTTGGTGGTAAAAAACTTCCAACCCTGGCTAGAGCAGTGACACGACGTAGTATTATTGTATATAACTCTATGCTGGAGCCTTAATGGGTTAGCTGCAAGGGGCACTGCAGAGAGAAAGAGAAGGGCGTCATACTGAAGCCGATGCTGTGAAGAGTGATTTCTTAGACCTAAAACGCGCGAGATTTTTGTTGTTGGAGAAAACAACGTTATTTTAAGCCTAATAAATCCGTTCTTCCGTTGTTTTTCCCTCCATTTTTATGTAGTGTACCTTGTATGTGCACCTTGTACCTTGTGTTATGCCCTCCAAAACCCATACTGGTGCCAATCTGGTGCCAATATGGCGGCAAATGTCACTGCTCTATACTTTGTTCCACATTATGTTTGCAGGAAACTGACGATACGAAGCCACGTTTCTTTGCACTAGTGCAAAACAAGTGGATATCACACCTGTAGACTCTACACATTTACAGTTAGAGTCTACGAGTGGGATATTTACGGTTGCACTCACAGTCGAAGGAAACATGACGTCAACGAAAGAGTAACGTTGAGTTAGAAATATTCTATAGAACACTTATTTTCCTTTCACCCATCATTTGTCGAGGGCATGGTGAACGCACTGTTGACGTGTATGCCTATACACCCCTGACATAGTCGGCGCCTGTCAGTTAGAAGCCAAGGAACAAGGACGCAATACTTTTCTATAATGAGGTTTATTGACAAAACAACACTAGGTAGTAGTGATACTGACACCTCAAAAACCTTGTAAACACTCGCATAAGAGGGGTGTTAGGAGCATTCCTCCCACAAGCTGAGGCGTTTTCAGAAATGTTGACTGCTGAATTTTAAGGTCCAAAAATTGACTTTTTTCTCCAGTTTGTTGGTTGGTCAGTTTTTTTTTTGTTTCTTACCCCTCCCCCCATGCCCCTCCTTGACTGGGGTTAAAAAATATGTGACCCCCTCTCCCCCAAGAGGGTCTAAAAAAAATCCATGATCCCAATCCCCCCCCCCCCCCCGATACAAAATGACCGGCCCCTAAAAAATATGACTCTGGGTCATTTAAGTTGTTGATTATAGGTCTCTGTGTTGGGTTGAATTACGACATCAATTAAAACGTCAAACCACTGCTGTATTTAAATTTCGTTCAACTTAAATGGAAGCATTCAGAATGTATATGTGCGATTTTGTGAAAGTAAAATCTCTCTTCACCTTTCAATAAGCTGAAAGTTGGTACATTTCAAAATTTGACAGTAAAACGTTCCAGATTGCCTTGACAGCAGAAAATCAATAAAATGGGCTGCGGATTTTGCCGAGTTGAACGAAGGAGTAAACAAGAATTGACTGCAGGGCTAGAACGCACATAATTGCTCACTAACCTACTTTTACTTCTGTCAGCACCCCAACAAACTCAAAGCGAATTTCGCAATGAGAGGCTGTTTACGAATGGAAGGTCGTCCGTTGGGTATGCTTTAACGTGAACTAAGACGAACCCACGACAGAACTATTCCAGAATTCAGATTCAAACAACTACACTTCACTGAACTGTGTTTTGCTAAAATACTCATATCCCCCAACACCCATCAAAAAAGGGGAAAAAACATTGGTTCAGTCAGTTCCAGCTGTAAATTAGAACGCGTAGATTATTCAAAAGATTTGAGGTGGGATGAGGTCAAAAAACGTCATATTAAAAAGTTAGACTTTTAAAATTTGTGTTGCGTGTTACTGCAGCATTAAAGTTATATTAATACCTGAATATGAAGGTATTGCTACCCCCAAATGGTTAAAAAGCACATTTTGCGCTCCAGCTGGCCAAATCTTGGTTTTAGGGCGCTTTTACTCAAAGACTCGCCTTTGCATTCTCGAAGCTAAAAGCTAGAAGTCATTTGAAATTACAACATGGCGGCGGTTTCAGCTCTGTCGGCTCGCAGCGAAATCAGTCAATAATGTGAGTTCAGAAGCGATTGCGAAAATTATTCGTCGGGAGGAATTCTTTATCTTATTGTCACGGATTAATCAGACTGCAAGCATTTACTCAAACGATGTCGGATTTAGCTAATCTAGGTAGCGCTGTTACCATGGCAACGACACCTTTGCCATCGCGATTTTATTCTAGCCGCGAGAATGCAAATACAAGTCGTTGCGTAAACACGCCCTCATGAAGGTTTTTGCTTACGTCTTGGTAATATATTAGTCGATAAATACAAACCAAGCCCTTTTGGCTTTCCCTATCGTAGTTATTGTGTGCGCGGCATATCTTGAGTCCTGCAAGTATTTTAAGATTGGCTACGTCTTCCTGGATGGGGTGGCTTTAATCGACGGCCGCCATTGTTTTTTTTAACCATCTTGGATATCAACAAGTTACTCTGCTACCAAAAACATACAATCGATTATCTGTGTTTGTTCTGCAACGAACTCAAGATAGGCCGCGGACACTGTAGGCTTCTATTATCGCAAACACCAAAAAAAGTAAGGATTTCACCAAGTTTGAACCATTTAGAAAAATGGTTGCCACCAAGTTTCTGGTCTCAATCTCTACCAACTGACACCCAGTCGACAGGTCTGATTTCAATTTAAAGAGTTCGTAGTTGAGATGAGAGGAGAAAGTCGGTGGCATCAGTTTTTAGTGGTATCGCTACTTTAAATGGCGCAAACCTTTGCCTCATTTTTATGATGTAATTTATTTGAGAACGTATGCCAAAATTGCATATTGTGTACGTCACAACTTCAATTGTTACTTGCCAGCTTGATTACGAAGGTAAGAAACGGCCGTTAGCAGTAAATATTAGCATTAAACGATGACGACACACAATGAGCCAACATAATTGCTGCTCACTTGTCATTCTTAACTGTTCCCAATGTTGGATCCTTGTGTTTCTTCGTTTCATTACGAATTTCAGCAATGAAAGTGCTCAGCTTAAAGGTGCGTTGCCACCAAACGAAGGTTTGGAGCATGTAGGGCCATCGAGCACTATCTAGTTCTCTCTAGCGTTTGTTCGCAGCAAGCAAAAGAATGCACAAAGAAATATATTTTAACACAATAAACAAGCCCCTTGCCTTCTGAATTATTGAGTAAAAATTTGGTACGTCCTCGTGCACCTGGAAGCAAGCTGTAAAGATTGACGATATTAATGCCACTAGATGGCTTCACGGTAGAATATAAGAAAGTACCCTGTCGCCATCTGGTGACAGTAACATCGTTAACCTTTACTGATTGCTCCCAGGTGCATGAAGACGTCCCAAATTTTTACTCAATAATTAAGGAAGCTCGTGGCTTGTCTGTTGTGTTTAGAGGCATTGATTTGTGCATCTTTTGCTTTGCTGGTAGAGGGAACTCGATAGGGCTAGATGATACAGACTTTAATTTGGCGGCAACCCGTCTTTAACACTGGTTGAAATCAGCCCCCCCCCCCCCCCCCGGGTTCTAACCACAAAGCAATTCCTGTTACCCTGCAGGCGTTAATGTTATAATGGGCTTGTACAAGAGCGTTGTTGATGGGAACAGTCAATGTGACTTTGACACCTTAGTAGGGGTGGCTCGATAATCGATAATTCGATAATATCGCGATAAAAAATTTCGTCGATTATAGTATCGCACTTTTTCTGATTTAACGAATTATCACGCAAACCCCGACGTTGAAATTGTTGTATCTGAGAAACCGTCATAGCTAGAAACAAGCGGTTTGCGGCATCGCGTGCATTATTACAAGGGCTCTCCAACCAACTGTTGCAATAGTGTTGCTAGCCTGCACTTTAGATGATTGGAGAGTTAATTTAAAGTAAACATTAAGCATTAAGAAGCAGCACAAGTACTAAATTGTTTCTACATGGTGAGGAAGCAGGTGGACAATGGCAATTGCATATTCATGCATAATGTCGGACTGTCCAAATGGTGTGTGAACAATTCACGTTCGTGAAGGTTATGCCGTAGGCTTTAGCCAAGTTTTTTTTTTAATTTAACAAAATTAAAATGGTTATTCAGCCTCAAAATTTGTTTTATCGTGATATTATCGATTATCGCGATAATTTAAACAATTTTATCGGGACAACATTTTTTTGTGTCAAGCCTACACAAAAACCTACACCTTAGGTTTTACAAAATGAAATGTGCAGTAGGCCAAAGGAAGATTATAGTGGAGCCAACATGTATGAACACCATTTAAAATTCCCGGATTTGTGACGACACGTGAATTAGTTAGTCATTATTGCTGCTCACCTGTCATCAATGGTAGTTCACAATGTTTGCTCCATTGTGATCTTCGTTTGTCTCTAAATTCCAAGCTGGGCTATTTATGCAAACCAGAAATTAATTCCCACGTTTCACCTTTAAATCTCACACAGCAATCCCCCCTACCCCTCCCCACTAACGTCCAATCATAATACATGCAAGGAAAAAACGTATGATTATATCAGTAACGATAATGGTATTTTAACGTATTCCGTAAGATTTTATTGTTACATGGGAGGAGGGAAATTGGTCAATAAATATTTTACGCGAGTAATTTCCTCTTCTTTCTCGAATATATTATGGAAATCAAACCGCAAAAATCGGAGTTTTCACCATTTTATTGCGATTGCAGCAAGAAATAAACGGCGTTTAATTTTTATTACCATTAATTTTTCTGAAATGCTTTCAGTATAACGCATGTAGGTCAGGATTATTATATGGCGTCTCTGTTGCATGGACATACACCGCAACAGAAGCAACAGGCTTTTTACTGGTACTTCTTCATTGGGTACTTCTTCGGCAGGCTACCGATCTCCCAAAAAGAAAACTTGTTAAGTATTTCCACTACCAAGCTCTCTTTGGCCGTTTGAAGTCGTGATATCAAACGCCTGAATAATTCGCCAAGTTGCTCCAATTGAGTAATAGCAATCGAAGGGTGAATGAAAATTTTTAAAAATTGCTTACTGAGCGATTTTCAAGCATTTCGTTTAACGTTCGAACTCTTAGTCGGCAAAACTGACTTGACAAAAGAACTACCGTTTGATATCACGACTTCAAACGGCGAAAAAGCTAGGCGGGAATCCTTAAATAAAGAAAGAAATCACAAGGTAAAGGGTAAACGAAGCAAGCAGTCTGCATTAAAGACTGGCCTTGTGAGTATACATAATATGCTAATCTGAGAAAGAAAGAAAAGACAACTATCTCGACTGGGACTCGAACCCACGACTTCCCGTTTATAGACGGGCGCTCTAAACTTCGTTGCTTCGTTTACCCTTCACCTTGTGATTTCTTTCTTTATTTACTACTTGCATTATTTCTAGTGTGGAGGCCAAGAAGCAAAGTTGCTTTCCCTCCTTGTATGTATGTTTGTGATCTCTAGGTCACCACTGAGAAAAGATTGAACAGCTACTTAGCTCGGCTGGAGCCTGTAGCCAGTACCCTCCCCGGTAGCGCAGCGGTTAAAGCACCCGGCTAGTAAACGGGAAGTCCTGGGTTCAGTCCCATTCGGGGCAACTGTCTTTTCTTTCTTTCTCAGACTAGTGTATTGTGTATCCTCACAAGGCCAGTCTTTAATGCAGACTGCTTGCTTCGGGAATCCTTAAGAAGTATATCTTTTGGACGCAGCTGGCTTATTTGACTTGGTTGTGATGGAGCTGGACACGGGCTTGGAGCCGTGAGGTCTCCGTCTATTGGTTCCAGGCGACCGTAGCGTCTCCAAGAACCTATTTTGTTCTTCTGTTGACTCTTAATCATCTATCTGCACTCACGATTTTCGGACTGATGACCTTAATTGTCAGCTCCACGCTCGAGTCCAATAATATGTTATTACTTGTTGTTATGCAACGGTAGAGGAAGCCCGTGATACATACGGCTGGTGTTGGTTGCACCGTTTGCAACATTGGCTCGGTTTGGTCGCTCATGGGTATGTCCATGTTTCACCGAATTAAATTTCATCAATTAAGTTTTTGAGCCCACTGGCTAACAAACACTGATTTTCATTTGTTTCGCTAACTCAATCAGCACTCCCTGTGACTCAAATCATAGGTTGCACCGTTTTAAATATTTACGCACTCAAACATCGTTGCACGAAAGAATTTTTCGCTGGCTAACAATGTTACTTCCTTGCTGAAGTCAGTTGTACGTACGGGTACGTACGTACGGGTAGTGTTGGATGCACCTTTTTAAAAATTGGCGTGGTCAGTTCAATTTTTTTCATGCTAATGCAACGTCAAATTAAATTTCTTTTTTTTTTGTCTGGCTTTGTCATTTTTTGACTGGTACGGTTTGTTCGGTTCTGTGTATGTCCATGTTTCTTCAATCAAATTTTTGTACACACTGGCTAACAAACGCTAATTTTCGTTTGCTTTGCTCAATCAATCAGCGCATCCTGTTGCATGAAATAATTTTTCGCTGGCTAATAATGTTACTTCCTTGCTGAAGTCCGTTCTACACAGTTTTAAAAAAAATGATGTGGATAGGTCTATATTTTGTGTGTCAAGGCAATGTCAAATTAAGTTTTTTTGTCCAATTATTGTCTGGGAGAGGCAGAAAGTAAATCGCCGACAATACCTCATTAGTGTGTTTGTTTTTTTAATTTAAAGAAATTAAATTAACCCCAGTACAAGCAAGGTATTAGTATTTTGTTTTCATTTACAGACTTCTCATTGTTGCCGACCACTTGACAAGGTAGCCTTGGGCCCTAGGGCCTTAGGGCTTCGGGCAGATAACCAGGAGTGGTTAACGCTCGTTAAACCCTTTGAAACCCTTTGACAAGGTAACAATGATAAGCCTCGTGCACCGCAAGCTTAAAGTGATTGTTTAAGTACTTGAAGTGCTGTTGATTTCTACCATCTTATTATGCGGATTACAAACAAGTAATTGTCGTGCTTGGCCACTATCACTGTTGCGGCACGTGCTCTTTATTGGAGTCGTCTCCGTAACATTCTGTAGTCTCCACTTTACCCCCACTCATCCACATGTTACCTTTCGAATGATGTATCAGGACCTCTTCCCATTCCCCTTTTAATATGCTATATCCATCAATCGGCATAACATAATGAGTGATATTTGTATCACTTGTGTGTAACCAACCGACATGACATTCCCAGGCAACTTAACCGGATCAACAAATGGTGTCTTATTCGATTATTCCCATGTTAAGAACCCAGATAACCAATTCCGTTCACCTTCGTTTGCCTTCTCCACTAATCGGCCGGTCGATACATTAAATTCTGGTGCATCGGCCAGGCGAACCTTCTACTACAGATCACCGACGCCAGACAAACGAAAATGATCCGAAGTTGAACTGATGGTCAACAATTGTTGAACTTTGCTGGGCGGTTAGCCCACAACTGTTAAAAAACCTAAAACAGTGGTTTGTTTCGTCCTACGTTCAATTACAGTTGTGCTTGATGGTTCTCGAATCGCTGTAAAGTAGCGGGTCGCAACATAAAAACCAATAGTACGTGTAATTAAAATTTACATCTACATGTATTTCATAAAAACCAACGATATTTATTCAAAAAACGCTAGAGCGAAGAGAAGAAAATGTACGGGAAAAATATTTAAAATCCCACAAACAAAAAAAAAATAAAACTAATGTAAGGCATGGTAGTAACAGAATAACTCACTCCGGAACTGAACAACTAGGAATGTCGCTTAAAAATTATTATCACGCAAGACTTGATACCTACTATAACTGTTACTTACGAAATTAAAATGGCAGGTACAAATTAGGCCTAAAACCTGATAGTTACGCCTAAAGGCTAAGCACAGTTTTCACCGGTACTTGTGAAGGTTCCCGCTTTTGGATTATGCAATAGACTAGAGATTGATGTTGCAGTGTCGGAAGTGGCAGAAATGTACAGAAGACCGGTTGTGACTAGGTAGTCGCTATAGTCGCTTGTTTAAAATACGACAGCTTATTCTCTAATACGGCCTAATACCGTTACGCCTAGTTACACCAGATAAAATTAAATGAAAAGGTTTTATAATTTCTCCCGTTCGGTGGGTCTTTAAACATCTTTTAAGGTTCTCCTTGGTAAGGTCATAAATTAAAACGCAACTGGTTCTCGGATCAGATAAAAAAAAAAAAAACAGGCAAATTAATGCGATTTAAAAACAGTAGTTAATTCTCCACTAATGCCTTTAGTCCTAGTTGTTTTGGAAAAGATTTAATAGTTTCTTTCATTTTGAAGGACCTTAAAAAAAACAAGTTTTCTGCTTGCGAAGGTCCAAATTTTGAGTGCAAAGGTCCGTCTCACAGAAGAAAAAAAATTAAACGAGCAAATGTACGCCTTGAAATGTGGAAGCTTTCCCCAATAATATAATTTTTCACGTTTCGATTGGGTAGACAGATCCTATTACAAAAAAAAAATGCTTATTCAGGGCAGTTTTCATAATCAACAAGTGTCCAGACAATTTGACGCATGTGCTGATGCCCCAAATGAACATTTAAGTTTATTTTAACAGTTATACGAAACTCCTGTTTATACGTCAAAGTGTAAGTATAATCACATTTACGTCATTAAAACCGTTACCCATCATCTCACCATTCGTGTGCGAATCATTATCTCACAGAAACAGCAGCAACGCTCGGAACCAGAATGTGTGGCGACGTCTCTTATCCGTTATGGAAACCATTGCATTCAAACCTCAAAGCCAACTGAGAAATGGCTTGGGAGCGACGTCTTCTGCAATCCGGGTAATGGTCAGCAACGGGAATGCATGGCAAAGGGACACACCATTTACCAAGCAGATGCTGTCATTAGACAGGCTGCCTGCCAGTATTTACAGTTAGTCGGTATTTTGTTTTAAAAAGGACTTACTGCGAATTAAATAAATAAACACAAATCGCTTTAAATTTTATAAAGGTATCTTGCTAAGTCAGAAGTACGCCAAAGCGGAAAACATATAAAAAAAAAAATGACACACAGCCTGAGTCATTTCGGCTTCGTTCCTAATTATCTTTCTTTTGTTGTGATTGATTGTTATTTTTGTTGTTGGTATTTTGTTCTTTGTTTTTTTTTTTCATTTAATCGCTGATTATGCTTTTCGTGTGAACTGTAGCGAACTCTTGATTAGCAGGTATTTCCAAGAATAATGACGTGTTCATCACAGATAGGTAATATCAGTTGAGAATTGTGTTACTGTGTTTGGAATCGAGAAATTGGTGGGTTCACTCTTACGCTTTTCCAAACAGTGTTTGTTAGTCTATTGAGAATCGAAACGTGATTGCTGATTTTCATCACATGACATTTTTGCAGTCTAATGTTCTTTCTCTGAGCACTAATCTCACGAGAAATCTGAGGTTGGTGCTCAGAGAAAGAACATTAGACTGCAACAATTTCGTGTGATGAAAATCAGCAATCACGTTTCGATTCTCAACAGATTAACACTGATGAGTTCACTCTTACCATTTTCGGCTATTTTAATAACAACATCAAACACTTTAATTAGAAATTTTAAATCGTTCGCTTTGCATTGGTATTGTCCCTGGCTTCGGCCAGATATAGTTGTTATTCAGAATAATTCGTGTTTCATCACGATTTTAACTCTTGCCGCGTCAAATAAATGCTTCAAATACGAGAATTCAAGCAAACTAAGACGTCTGTGTTTGAGCAATGGATTACCATTGACGAGTTTGAAGGACGGTAATGATTCCGCTCCCAAAGAACAAGGAACAAAGAAATGTGCAAAACATGGAACAATCAGCCTGATTTCTCATGCACTCGAAGATAATGCTGACAATACTCAACAGGACTGATTAGTGAAGAAAATGGAAGAGAATTTGTCAGAAGAACAGTAATTGCGGTTGAGAAAAGGCATGGCCACAAAGGAGGCGATTGGAGTTGTTAGACCTATGGGAGAAAGGTACTTAGTTGGAGACAGAAAACAGTATTAGTGTGTGCTTCATGGACTTGGTAAAGGCGTTTGACTGTGTAGAATTTGTTTTGCACAGCCGCCATCGCAGGGATGCCTACTTTATCACCAAACACCCAGAGCAAGGCCTTATGATCGGTTTGCAAAATGAAATGTCTCCCATAAAGATACTGGAGGTTCTGCTTAACGCCAAACACAACTGCGAGTGCCTTCCGGTCGAAGTGGGCATAACCAAGTTCAGTTTTGCTCAACACCCAAGACGCAAACGCAATAGGCCTGTCTCAGTAGGCATAGTATGTATTAGATTACAACCATGACCTAATTGCGGAAGTGTCGTAACGAGCTTAAGAGGTAGTTTGGGGTCGTAATATACCAAAACAATGTCTTTCAATTTCAAAAATAGTTTTCTAGCATTAGACACTTACGCTAAAACATGTTTCGCCAGAGGCAATGTGTTTTAGGCCTAAGCAACTTACTTAAGGACGCCAGTATTGTTGCCAAATGAGGGACAAACTTAGCATACTGGTTGAGAAACCCTAAATAAGATTTTAATTCAGCACTGTTGGTAGGCTCTGGAGCTAATCGAATAGCTTATATGACCTCAGGGAAGTCTGTCATACCATCCTTATTAATACGAACCCTAAATGCTTCAATTCAGTCTTACATTTAGCCTTCCTGATCCTCATACGACTTTCTTGCAAAGCACAACAGACTTGAGGTAGGACAATGAAGCATCATGCTCAAGGCCCTTCCTCGCCGCACGAATAGCATAAGGAAGGGCTGGAATGTAGGAATGTTGCGAAGGACCTGCTCCATACGCTTTTAAATCATTCTTGGAGCACTAGCTCGGCAGATGGGAACCCTTTGTCACTCAAATAAGCCCCTACATGTATTAATAGTGAGGATAGGCTTAGAGCCTTGATCTAATTCCATATGTAGGAATGCATTTAACATATCTATCAGAGAGAAGTTGCCTCAATCCGTCAGCTCACTAAATAAATCTTCCTCTCGAGGAACAGGGAAAGTATTCAATAACCAACGCTGGGTTGACCTAATGCTATAGTCGCCGACTATGCCCACCTCACCGTTTTGGCTTTAAATGAAGAACAATGGGAGTGGCTCAGACACTACAGTCAATGGACTTCCCTCCCTTACCAACTGGTCAATTTTAGCCTCAACATTGAGGGTCACATGTCGAGCCTTACAGCATTTCGGTTTAGTGTCTGGCTTGAGTCGAAATTCTGCCTTGTAGTCTTTAAAATATCAAGACACGGTTTGAATAGGTCGGGAAACCACTCAAAGACATCCTTTTCCGGGAAAAAAAATTAGTTTCTGTTACAAATTCACTCTCAGAAACTTCAATATTACAGAATTGATTCAGGCTAAGATTAAACTAGCTATCCAACTTTTAACAAATAAAGCCGGCCGATTTCCTGGAGCAACAATGGCGTTCAGAGTTTCAGTTTGATCATTAAGCTTAACGTTCACTTTAACAACTCCTAACGGCTTAACTGCCTCACCCACCCATGTAAGTAATGGAAGTTGGGTGTAATCTAACATTACTGAAGTAATTATGGTATCAGTTAACAGGAATTAGCATTGAATGATTTGAATCACAACCCGCATCAACTTCATCATTCAGGCTACAGTGAGCAATACACTTGTTATTGTGAACGCTTGAATATGTCAGAGTGATCAAGCGACTTTCTGACTCTTCACTATTGGAGTCTAAATCAAAATTCGCTGATTCTTCTACGACGTGATGTGCTTCGTTTTACTGGAATGGTAATTCTGTTTACGTGAACCAGTAGACCCCTTTTGGGTTTAGAAGTTGTGGGCAAATACGCTGCTAATGCCTATGCCTGGCTTCTCGTCTTGCAGACAAATTTCACGTGCCGCACGCCCCGCAGGATGCATATTTACGTAATTTATACCTGCTTTCTGATTTTGCATGCCTGGAAAAACGGGAACAAAAAGATCTCACGTCGCTCTTAGTCTTAGGTCCTTTACGCACATGAAGAGCGTCTGAAGAGCATCTGAAGGATTTCAAAAACTACTTTGAAATCCTGTCTTGTGAATCTCGGTGCGCTCAAAACCGAGAGCAATTCCGCAGGCTTTGTCAAATATCACCTTTTTAGGATCCACTGGTATCTACTCCCTCTCAGTTAGAGCAAGCCCAGCTACAATGGGTCTCACAGGTCATCCTTTAAAACGGTATCGTATTCACGATGTACGGTTAAATGCTTAAGCGAAGCAATGTAGATAGCTATGCTCTCACCTGAAGCTTGATCTGTCTTTTGAATCATGATCCACTCAAGAGATAAAACTGGATTTCAGGGTCGAGATTACAAGATAACAATTTGTCAATCTCATTGAGATATTTATCAACCGGTTTAGCCAGAGAACGTAAATTCTTAAGCAATGCACAAGTTTTCTTCCCTGTATTTGCTAAGAGCATTTGCACCTGGTTGTCACCACGGACATCAAATGCAAATTCGCGGTAGTGCAATAACCATGAGAATTTTGGAAGACAAGAATGTTGATTGGAAGGTCGAAGATTGATTAGAAATCTACACAGGCGGCTGTTATGAGGATAGATAACCGTAACTGAGTGGTATGAAGCCGGTAGAGGAGTTAGGGTTACTGCTAATCTCCAACACTCTTTAATATGTACACTGAAGAGATGATTAATGAATGTTTTAATCAAACAAGGGTGTGTTCATGGGGGGAGATGGGAGCGAGTGATCAACTCTGTAAGATTTGCAGATGATATGGTTTCGCTGGATGATGAGACAAAGGAACCGAAGAAAATGTTGAAGAATCTGGCAGAATGTGAAGAGGAATATGGCCCGAAGACAAATTAATTAAAGACTAAAGCAATGTGAATGGGAATTGAGGAAGTTCTGGAAGTAGATGTGAAAGGAGTGAAGTTACAGCAAGTGAAGGAGTACAAGTATTTGGGAAGAATTATTACAGAAGATTGGAGAAGGGAAACGGTAATGAAAGCTAGAATAGGGATTGCAAAACAAGCTTTTAATATGAATCAGACATTGTTGTGTGGAAAAATTGACTTAGGAAAAGATAAGCTAAGGCTTCCACACGGAGTGTGCTCTGTATGGAGCTGAAACGTGGACGCTGACAAAGAGGTTCTTAAAAGAACCTCTTCATTTGTTAGAAAAGTTTGTTACAAACAATGAAAAGGAGGGAAGGGAACTGGGTAGGACATATTTTCCATGGCAAAAGGTTGACGGAAGAAGTCAGGGAGGGTATTGTGGAACGGGTGAAGAATTGGAATTGGTATTAAAGGAGAGAAGCTGTATACGAAGGTCTGAAGAGGCAGGCACAAGAAAGAACAGAATGGACAAGAGGGTAGCTACACCAGGGACATGCTCAATAAGCAGAAAACCAATGATGTTGTATCTGCCCAGTGTGAACTAATAATACCTACTCCTGTTGTAAGCTAACTAGCATTTCACATGGCTTGATAGGGATTCAACATCACGATATTGCAATCTTAAAACTGAAGCTAACCATCAAGTCATGGTTAACAGATGACACTATCGTTTACGAAGTAGGATGATATTGTTTCTTAATGCTTTGATGTTTATGTTGGAAACAGTTCCCGCTTATTTTTCACTTTTTTTGTCACACTTATGGCACGTGATTGGCTTATGATAACGTCAATCTTTGTAGTAGATTAGATTACCTCCACTTCACTGAAGACACTGCGATACTTAAAAGTTCTACAAAATTCGGTGTCCAGCTACATAAGCACTTATCTAATACTGATAATGTGTCTGATTCTGTAGTTTGCTTACCAGGGTTACTTAAAAAAATAACACTTCGCTGTCTTCAAAGGTGGCCGGCCCAACCACCTTGAAAAGAATGTCAAAGGCATCTGTCAAAAGAATGTCTAGTTAGTAGTTTAGGAGAGAGAATTGCTGTTAGAGCAGAGGCTATATAAAGAATTTAGTTTAAGATGAGGAGTGTTAAACAGTATTAGGTTTTGTCCTAACATGCGAGAGATTACAGCACCCCACTTGACGAAATTTTATACCGATTGACTACTGATTTTGGCCGAATATTGATATTCTGTATCCGGCCGATAGTGTTAAGATATGTTGGTATACGGTGGAATATTTTTTTTTTAGTATATATTTATGCCATTGTGTTAATGTAAGAATGTTTAGCTAAGCATTTAATTTTTGGTTTGTGAGGAGTTGTCTTCTGACATTCATAAAAGATGGAAAAATGATCAAATATGTTTGTTTTAAAGGTATTCGGCAGAGCATTCGGTTAAGTATTCAGCCTATTCTGCCTTTACTCGGCATAGGATCGAATAATTCGGTATTCGGCCGAATATGTAAATTGTTTGGTACCGAATATTCGGTATTCGGTATTGGGCAGTTTAACTATTCGATTGTATTAGATGATATTCGGCATTCAGAACTCGGCAAATTCTGTATTCGCTGCATCCTACATACCTCAGTCGGCAAAGCCGTTACTTTAAAACAAGCACAGTCAGCACTAAAGACTAAGAAAGAACACAAGATATACTCATGTAAAAAAGATTAAGAAACGACAACTGCTCCAACTGTGACTCGAACCTAAGATTTACCGCGTACTGTAGTTTGTTCCACATTATGTTTTCAGAAAACTGACTGGATGACGACTCGTTTCCTTGCACCTAGAGTGCAAAAACATGTAGATATCACATTTGTACACTCAACAAAGTTACTGTTAGAGTTTACGAATAGGATGTTTACGGATTTTTTGCACTCGTAGTGGAAGAAAACGTGGTGTCATACAGTCAGTTTTCTGAAAACATAATGTGGAACAAAGTATAAGCCCGGCACTTTGTATGCTACATGGAGAAAATATCGACCAATTTTGCTTCAAGATTAATGAATGACTTAGCAGCCTTTGGTTTTGAACTGCAAGATTTAAGCAGAACTCCAGTTTTTTTCAGTTGGTTCCTCTAGCTACCGTAAATGGCTGGCCAAAAGTACTTGTAATTTTTTGTTGTCAATCTACTTCGAACCATGGATCTTAAAAGGACATTCCTCCCAGCGCCATTATTATCGATCGACCACATCAAGTACAGCCCCAAATGTCTATTTACTTACCGTTAGTCAATCCCTTGGTAAAAATCCGTTTTAAAACGTGGCGTCTAGGAGATTTTCTGTTGAATAATTGGGAACTATATTTACTGTATCCTGCACGTAGATGATCCTTTGCGCGCTTACAATAACCTTGACATTTCAACTCTGTGTGTGCATGTACTAATTTTTAATCGTTTGCTAATAATAAAGAGATAAAAAAAAATATTTACGCCAATAGATCGCCGAAGAAAAATTCTAAGATACTAACCTAAAAAATTCTGAGTGTAATTTAAAATGCAAACATCATTCCGGTTTGTGATGACACAATTAATGGGTTCATGTTGGTTAATCTACTAGGTGCAATACCAAGTGAGACAGTAGCTACGTTCTTCGCTGCAAGGAACGGAGATACTGTCTCAGTTGACTTTGGCAATTGTAACATGCCCGGATCGCGATCTGCGTGTGGCTGTTATAAGGCAGGCGGAATGTACCTTTAAGTAGGGTAGCAATGATGAAAGCTCGTACGAAGCTTGATGTGTCTCGTGCTCCTGAATTGTTGCAGTCTAGTTGTAATTGTATTTTACTGATGTGATAATAATGGAGCCTAGTGAAGCAAGAACTGGAACACTATTTCCTTTGGGCGAATTTTTGCATCAATATAACACGTCGGGGGGAGGGGAGGGGAGGACCTTAGGGCTTCCAGTAACCTTACTACAGTGCTGCTAAAGATAAAGGCGCATAACTTTGATTTTCAGCTTCGTGTTTTCTAAGTTTGAATTTATTTCGTCCTTGGTAAAGTAACTGATTATTCATCACTTAAAAATTATATTTACTACGTCTCATCCGAGTAATATTTTGATTATTTTTTCCAAACGCACAAAGTTCTGTGATAATAGCTATTCCAGCCTCTGCAGCAGTGGTTTTCAACCTATGGGTCGCGACCCCAAATGGGGTCGCAGGTGTCCTTTCGGGGGTCGCGATACATACGCAGGAAAAAAAATTATTTTACTTTTAAAAATATCTTTTAATCTTAAAATCTTTTTTTCCCCTGAAATTTCATCATTAACAAAATTAATTAATTGTAAAGTACTTTTATCTCTTCTAAAATCTAATTGTAATAGTAATCTCTCCATTCTAACACCTATAATTCTAATCCAGAATTATGCAATATACTATATTGTATAATACTATAAAATAGGAGGGCTATTTTGTTTTTTTTTATGATCAAATGACGACGTTTAAAAGGCTTGAAATGCAAAAGAAGCGTTGGCTTCCCGGGGCTCTGCCCCGGACCCCGCTGGGGGAGCTCACAATGCTCCCCCAGAACCCCTAGTTGTAAAACCGACGGGCGAAGAAATTTACTTGGGGGGGGGGAGGAAGAACGCG
>JAHWFP010171996.1:0-23292 GCA_023313725.1 Lithobius niger
TGAGTAATAAAGTGCCACGTCAACAAGAAATTGGTTTTCAACAATTTGCTACTACTTTTGCATAGGCCGAACCATTCTGAACTTAGTCACCTCTTTATTGGCTTTTGGTTTGGTTTTAATTTTGTTGTAATTTGATATATTTAGTTAGTTTTGGTCTGTTGATATCACTCCTTTGAAGGGCCGAACCACTTTCAACTTGGTGGCCCCTTCACCAGTGTTTGGCTTTGTTTATTTTGCTTTGTTTTTACACTTGGTGAATTGGACGTGAATACGATTTCTTTGCCACTAGTGTGTGTCTAGGCACGCACGTTAGTATACACGTTCTCATTGACGGAACTTTGGCCGTCTAATGAGAGACGATGCCGACAATACTAACAATGGTTATAACAATATTTTCGTACTTACGCGCCCTCCCACGCCGTCCCTGTTACGCCCCCAGGCTCAAAACCATAAAAGGTACGCAGTTTGTATTGTAGTGCACCCATTCGTCCAATTTCATAGCTGGAATCCTTCCCGTTATCTGCGAATCGTTGAATAATCATCCTATGGGATTTAACATGGGGATGAGCGGACTAGCTAGCTAGCTAGTTAGTAACACATTTTCAGCGTTATTTAGGGGTAGATTTTTACATTGAAAGTAGCATAGCTGGCATTCAAACACGAGTTAATTTTTGTCAGGTGGGTCATTGCTCTCGATTTCAACACAATTTAAGCTTTTGTACCGCATTATTATTTTTCCAAGTACCTGAAATGTGCCCAACTATGCTTCACGATATAATACAGTGACGCAATGGCGTCGCGCTACAATGGTTTACAACCTCAACAATTGAATTAATGTGATGTTTGTTGTGATGTTTGTTGCCTAACTTGGCGCGACACACTAGCGTGTGTCTAGATATACAATTAATTGCTGTGCGGCTGCTACCATGCTTGCAGCATTAGGTTTTTGTCTAGCCCTGCCAAAAAAAATTAACCAACAAGCCGGATTCTTTCGTCCTTTTGCAGCAACAAATAAATAAATACGTAATCTCAATAAAAAAATCAACATGATACTAAGTGTTGAGCCATTTTACCGGCATCATCGTTATTGTGGGAAATGGTTTTTATAATTGGTCACTAATACGAAACGAATGTTCTAACAAATTCACTATAACTAAATACAGATGCAAACCTATTTACGTTGCCTTTTGGACTTATATGTCAGACTGCCTGAGCGGGGAATCGAACCCTGGACCTTTGAAACCAAAGGCCAAGGCCATACCGCTGAGCCCGACTGACACGCCCTTCTTTTAAACAATTTTTTAACATCTAGGCACTTCGATGATAATAATCTCCAAACAATTGGCTGCAGTAAAGTCATTAAAATGTTTTGCAAAGTGCTTATTTATACGTTTTATTTGTATAGAATATTCAATAGATCTGTGTAGATCATTCGGCACTTCCTGTAACTTTATTCGTGAATTATTTAATTTCTTTGGATTTTCCACGCTGACTTTTTCCTATAATTTTGAAGGAGAGTTACCTAATAATAAATAATTGTAACTTCACTGGAATGACCATCATTCATAAGTACCTTTTATTTAAAATACAGGATTGAAAACCAAATTTCATCGCTTAAGTAACACATATAAGACCAAAAGACTACGGAAATAAGGCTGTGGTTTTACTTGTTATCATATCGAAAACCAAAACTGGTAAAAGGGGCCGCCAAGTTTCGAATGGCTCGGCCCTTCAAAGGAGTGATATCAACACACCAAAACATTCGCCAAGTTAATCGCACCGCTTAATAATTCGAAGGTTAAATGAAAACTAGAACATTGCTACTTTCAGTAGAAATGTTCAAGTTTTCATTTAACGTCCAAAGTATTATTCGGTGCGATTAAGTTGGCGAATGTTTTGGTGTATTGATATCACTCCTTTGAAGGGCCGAACCAGTCGGAACTTGGCGGTCCCTTTATCCAGTTTTGGTTTTTGATATGATATCACTCCTTTTTTTTTAAATTGTGTATTGATTCAACTCCACTACCGTGCAGATGTGTAATAAAGTGCCACTTCAACAAGAAATTGGTTTTCAACAATTTGCTACTATCTTTTACCTAGAGGCCGAACCATTCTCAACTTAGTCACCTCTTTGTAGGTTTTTGGTTTGGTTTTAATTTTGCTGTAATTTGTTTTAGTTAATTTGGTGTGTTGATATCACTCCTTTGAAGGGCCGAACCACTCTCAACTTGGTGGCCTCTTTACCAGTTCTTGACTTTGTTATTACAGTTTCTTTATTTTTCGTGAATTGGACGTGAATACAATTTCGTTGCAACGTTGTTGAGATTTATCGTGATACACGATACATGTGTGTCTAGGCACGCATGTCAGTATACACGTTCTCATTGTCCGAACTTTGGCCGTCCAATGAGAGACGATGCCGACAATACTAACAATGGTTATAACAATATTTTTGCACTTACGCGCCCACCCACTCTATTCCCGTTACGCTCCCAGGCTCCAAACCACAAAAGGTATGCAGTTTGTATTGTACTGCACCCATTCGTCCAGTTTCATAGCTGGAAACCTTCCCGTTATCTCGGTATCGATGAATAACCACCCTATGGAAATTAACATGGGGATGAGCGGACTAGCTAGCTAGTAGCTAGCTAGTAACTAGTAACACCTTTACAACGTTATTGAGGGTCAGATTTTGCATTGAAAGCAGCTTAGCTGGCATTCCTACACGAGTTAATTTTTGTGAGGTGGGTCATTGCTCACGATTTCAACACAATTTAAGATTTTGTATCGCATTATTATTTTTCCCCAAGTACCTGAAATGTGCCCAACTATGCTTCAAGATATAAGACACTGACGCAATGGCGTCGCGCTACAATGGTTTACAACCTCGACAATTGAATTGATGTGATGTTTGTTGTGATGTTTGTTGCCTAACTTGGCGCGACACACTAGCGTGTGTCTAGATAATGCAAATTTTCAAATAGGCTTTTAAATAAAACATGACAGCAGGAACACTTAATAACCCCACGTATTTGCACTTAAGTAACATAAGGCATTTCAGAAACGTTATATTGAATCGTAGTTCAATGATGACATCGTGCACACCGTAACTCAACATCGAAATTTACAATAATTATTGCATAGAATTGTACGAGTTCATCCTTTTCTAATCGTAATTTTTTTGATAAACTGTAGCATCGAGCACATTTCTTCAATGCCTGACAAATCCTCCTACACGACTCGAAACAGAGCAATTAATAAATATTAGAGCAGATAAGCAAAATCCTGTTCTATCATTTTATCACTACACTTTTTATTAAGTTCAGACCAACATGAGGAAAACGATGGATGCAAAATTTATTGACAGCTCAAGGTTTGTAAAGCAGTTTAGCAGAACATCGCCGTTATTAAATTACTCAGTGAGTGCAACACGCAACTAAATATGAAATCACATCCAAAGCATATCTCCGACTTAATTATTTATGGGCGAAATATACAAGGAAAACAAAACCTAATGATATCACATTCGTTAATTTACTTTCCTGAAATAGTTTCCACTGTCCTTCTCACTGAGTTGTGTTAGTCAGAGTTGAATTCGTGTTCAATCCTGCTATAATACTTGGTGAACCAAATTGCGCCAGAACAACCAGATACGTAAGAATTGTGCTTATGAGCTGTAAACGAAATTGGAATGTCGTTATCTGTAGTGGTTACTACATAGTAATAAATTATTACGCTATGTTGCACTCACTGTGGTAAAGGTTCCCATATTTATTCGAAAAAGGTTTCCAGCTGCACTAATCTCAACAGGACATAGGCTTAACTTGTTTGAGAACATCACGATAGTCTGTAAAACAAAACAATAAATTGTAAGTAAAAACGCATAGAGAAATAATAAAAATAGCATGCTGTTAAATAATTTATATTAACACGACAACTTGAGCAAATCTAACGGGATGTTACAAATCAATTTCATTCCTAATAATAGCCATTATTATTGGCAACTAAAGAAACAGCCACATTCAGAATAAAAGGTCACACGCAACAACTTGTCAACAAATTTTTCACAAGAAAAGGAAAAGTGGCATCACTTAAGTATTACAAGTCCAAAAGACAGCAGAAATAAGTTTGTGGCTTTATTTATTATAATACAAACTTTGAAATAAACTTTTAAATAAAACATGACGGGAGAAGCAACTAATAACCCCACATATCTGTTCTTGGTAGTAAATATAAGGCATAATATCAGAAACGTTATTTTGAATCGCAGTACAAATTTGACATCGTGCCGCACACTGTAACTTTACGTCGAATTTCAGAATAATTATTATATGAAATTTTACTAGTTTATCTGGCATTCCTTCCTTTTCTACCCATAATTTAAGGTAAAAACTGCAGCAATAACCACATCTTTTTAATGCCTGACTCTCACTACGTCAACATGAGCTATGAAAGAACTTCCTAGTAAATCGCATCGTGTCCGCGTCGATTCATTGCTCTTACAAACCTCATTTCATGTAATTTTCTCTGATCTGCAACCACGGGATAAAAGCAATGAAAGTTGCTTTAGACGCGGCTCGTCGTCACCCATGTAAAGAGGAGGAAGTGCATTGAGAGATTGTGCATGCCAGGGGAAAATGGCATACATTGTTGCACCCTCCCCGTAGTTTGTCTTGCTACCACGCCTATTTTTAGGCAAATTGTTCTGAAAGTAATTGTATGTGATCAGGCAAACTTTTAGACTAGCTTTTGATTGGTTACAAGTATTATAACTGATTAATTTTCTGTGAGTAGGTTTAAAGTATTGCTAATGGAACTGTCAACTTTACCCCAAAGGGAGAACAAGTCGAATAGGTTTCGGCGTGTTGAACACTTTCCTTAATCGAATGAGCGTTCACCCATCTGGTAAACACGTGCAAGACATTAAGAGTTTTTTTCAAAGTGCATTGCTAAAATGCTCTTTTTAGTAGCCATGCAAATGTAACGTATGTCGTTAAACGTTGAACGATGCTCATGACTTTATATTGTTGCATTAATTCCAGATTTTGTGCTGAAGATTAGTATGAAACAAATATTATTTTCGTTAACCTGTTCTGCCTTACTTTTTGAACGTATTTTTATTGTTACTTAGCACTGGTGGCTTATTAATTGAATGAAAATTTTAATACCTTTCGTGAAGTAGACTGTCATCAATAAACACAGGGCGTGTCTGACTAGACGTTATTCTAATATGTGACAGAAAGAAATGATTGATACGTGATACCAGGAAGATTTCTTTTAATGCATGGAGGCACTGCCACATAATACAAGACATCACTCAAGTCTCTCACCTGAACCAAGGGCTTACACTAGGCTAAGAATACAGTACTGCTGCTGAATCCGACCTATGTGTTGGATAGGATATTACCCACTCTTCGAGTTTTTGAGTATAGGATATTACCCGCTTTACCCATTGATCGAGCCATTTTTGATCTCCGTACAAGGAACGTGGGTAATATCCAACTCATCAACCAATCTCCTGATTATTACAATGCGTTACTTTGCGACAGCATGAAAAGGCGATGTTGTTCATTTTTCATTTTAATCGTTGCCGCATTTGAACATTTTCCTTCGGCAAATAAGAGAAATGAGAGTTGCCTCATTAGACTACTAAGAAGTCCCCCTATACATGTGGATATACATATCAGTACGTCACCACATGGAATGGACTGGGGGTAGATGCATGACGGGAAAGAAACGGACGGGAGCAGTTCTCTCAGTCAAATCCAAATGAATAGCTAGAATTACATTTTTATAACCATTGTAGTAGAAGGCTGAGGAGAAAACTCTCAGAAACTGTTCAACATTTCTCACTGGTGTCTGGAAGGTCTAAAATCAACTTAAATAATAAGAAAACTAATGCAAGCAATTATTAAACGGTTTATCACAAGGTATAGGGTTAGTGAAGCAGTCTGTTAGCATTAAAGATGTAATGACCTATCGAGAAAATACAGATAACTAAGAAACAAATGCAAGAGGAATGACACATCTTAGACTGGAACCAAAGACTTTCGATATGTATAATGTACAATTGCACAACTAACTACACTACCAATGCCTACAGGCTCCAGAAGAGTCTACTGTGTACTTCTGATAGTCAGCTTTCTTACACGTTTACTTTGGAATTTACATTTTATTAATTGTATACATTAAATTACAATGTAAAGTAAAAGAAGCTTGTTGTTTCCCGAGTTTGTGTACAGGTTGTGACCTTCACATCACCACTGTAAGAAGTAGAACAGCTTCTAAACTCTGGTTCTACTGGCATGATTCTGTTATCTATGCTGTAGCAATATCCTTGTGGTAAACCGGTAACTAAATTAACTCAGGACTGAGGGATGAGGGACTGGTTCTTAAAGTCGATAGGGTAATTAATTCTTGGCATTGGTGATAAGTGAATTAAGTGCGAGTCCTGGGTTCAGTATTTAGGTTATGGATTGTTATTCGCACCGGAATTATTCCATGTAGCAGCCAGACTAATGCCAAATTTGATTTAAGCTTGGGAGAATGACACTGGGGGAATAAATATTCAAGTTATAACGAAATATTTACGAAGTTACCAGTTCAAGTAACAGATCCGGAATGGAATGTACGTAATAATCATGGCTTCGTAAGCACCGACTGTCTACTTACTTTCAATAATAAGGGAGTACATTAGTTAACAAACAATTCATTATACAGAGATCTCATTCTCTTGAGGTTGGGCTGGACAAGGTACCATCATAATGCAAATTTCGGCTTACAAGGCCAGCCATGTCTGTGAGGAATTACGATGATTCACTGTATTGGATGACCTTAATCCTCGGGGACAAGGAAAAAGACCATTATGGCCATTATTGGGTCCTGAACCCATGATACCCTGATTAAATACGGGGTTGGATAATGCAAGACATTTTTTCGGAATTTAAACCCAATTCTGCCTTGTGGAATGATTTTAGGAAGCATGGAAGCCCTTCCTGTAATTCTGGCATAGGAAAATTCCTTTGCAGTACATGATCAATCTGCATGGTTTGCCCTAGAACTGAACTCTAGATGTGGCTATTGACCTTCCTGTACAATCCTCGAAGATAGGAAAAGGAAAGGCACAGCTTGCACTTATTCTTCAAACTTGTAGAGTCTTTGTAGGATTTGTTTACCATGGGATGGTGAACACCGATTATGTAACCCAATGCTGTGTACCATTTCTAAAATGTAACTTCTCACTTTTGGCCAATTGGAAGACTAATATTCCCAACGAAACAAATCTGCAGGAGTATCCCACCATTGAGTGTGAACGATTGTGAACCAAGGAACTGAACCAGGTAATGTACATGTGCTTTTGTCTTCCCCTCTTCCTTTCCAGACATATTGCTGAAGCCCATATACTGTGGAATAGTTGTTGTACATTATTTTATCTGTTTTCTTATATTGTATAGTGACGAACAGTCTTTAGAAATGCAAAGGCACCACTCATACTGTTGTGTATCTGTCTGTCTGGCATCAGCTGAGTCGCAACGAAAACGTTTGAACTCATTGTTCGACCCTTTTGAATTTAGCACTGCATTGTATTCTGTGTTAGTAAACATAAGTTCGAAAATCAAGGCAAGGGGTTTTGAAGATATTGCCTTTCAAATATCAAAGTTAACCTGGCATCATTTTCTCGATATCGCATAATTACATTTCTGGAAAATTATTCAGAAAATAATGTACAACTTAAAGAATTAATAAATTAAACAAAATCTAAAAGCGTGTGGATCACGTATTTCAGTTAATGGTTCAAGACTTTTCGGAGAAACATTTAACCATTAGACTTAACCTACGAATTTTCACGGATTTTATTCTCAGTAATTTAAACGCTTTACAATTGAATGCTACTTTTTCTGATACGTTACATTGTATTTGACTGTGTTTTCATGACTTGGTGGATTTGTCTGTCTTTCTTTCTACCAATGCAACTCTATTGCTAGCATTCAGTCTATAACGAGATCAAATCTTGTTGATCTGATACTATTGTATGATCCCAACTAACCCCAACAGAAAGTTCAGATCTGGATTATGCTTGTACAGTCAGAGGCATTCCCAATGTCACATTCGCTGCCCGATGCTTCCCTGCTTGGCCAAGCTTCCCTACTCGACAGGTTGTTCTAGGTCAACGAAGTTGGAGGGGAGAGTTGCAGTGCGAAGTGTTAGTGTTGGTGTAGTATTTACGTTAGTTATTTCTTGGTAGGATAGGACGTGACTGGCTAGCAGGAACGTATAAGGTCACTTGACGCCCAGGGCAAAGTTTTAAACTGAGGGCCCCTCTTTCCCATACCCATGAACTTATTCTTGGAGCCCTGAAGAACTTATATAATTTAAAAAAAAAATATTATTCGCACTAGAGGGTATTTTCACTTTCGGAGGCATTTTTTTTCACGCTTAGTGAGTGGAGGTGAGGCCCAGGATAATTGCCTCCTTTACGCCCCTCCCCCCTCCCAATCCAGTGGTGTAATGGTAAAAAAATTGTGCTGGATCAAAGATAACAAAAGGGGGATGGGACAGCTACGAATAAACAATCCTTAAGATATTTTAAAATGTTTAACTCCTACACAGAGTATTGCGCATTAAGTTAATGGATTTTATTTTCGACCCCGCCTGCCCATGTTTGCATTATACGGATTTAAGTCGGAAAGTAATGCGCTTAAATGTGCTTGCATACATTTTACTGACTGTTGGTTTCCCAGTGTAACAGCATTGCTACATTCAGCCAAACCTATTTTCTTGGAGTGCGAAAAAGAGAGATAAGAAGTAGACAGAAATACTAGAGAACAAATGGTGAATTGGGACAGTTTGCGTGACAGCATAGATGCTGTAGCAATTCTGAAAAAAAAAATGAATAAATACAAAAACAAAATACCGCATGAGCCTGCACCTGTCGAGAAATAGTGCCATAGTGCCCACGACTGCACGACTGCACCGCTATTTACTGCGGCCCTGCTAGTAAAGTAATTGCATGTTTAAATAATTGTATATTGTGCTATCTAACCGCTGTAACTATGCAGTAGGATGCTGTAGAGTTCAGAATACACTAGGAACCAACGACGGTGGTGAGAAAATGAATTATCAGTAAAAACAAAATACAAATTTGTATTGATAATTCATGATATGAGCCCTATTCGTCGTGCTCACTTAGTGACCAGCTGGTTTGAACAATACCTGGGCATTCGTGTTACAAACCTGCCAGCTAAAGCAGCAGACCTTAACCCCACACAAAGTATATGGGAACTGATGAAGCGGAAAGGTGCACGAGATCTCCTTAACGTGCATACACGGAATGATTTTCGAGGAAAATGTGTAGTTGAATGGGAAACAATAAGATAGGACCGTGAATACAATACCCAAGTTTTCTTTGATTCAATGCCATGAAGGATCCTAGCCGTGGTCCAAGCCAAAGATGGCTAGTCGAAATGTGAAAATTTGTTTAACTAAGATTTTTCAACTGGAAAAAAAACTACTGCATTTTTAGCCTATCTAGGAGCCAACCATCGCTCCCGTCATGAAAAAACTTGAAGTTAATGAAAGAAAAATTTAAAAATTTTAAGACAATGTAATTACTTGAAACATGTTCACAGCACATATTTTATACTTGAAAGTTTTCATTTTGCGTGCAAATATTGAGTAACGGGAAGCTGGGGGAGCATGAGGCAGTAATCACCGTTGCCCCCCAACCCCTCCCCATCACCCACCTTACCCATACCGTCGCTCTGTTGACAGGAGCAGACTCACGCGGTGTTTTTCTTATTTATTTTTGTTTTCAGAATCGCTGCAGTATCTCCTACTGACTTCGTGTAGCCAAACTGTTACTCAGGGAAAGTAATGGAACTCAGTAAAACAAAACTAAGCACCCTGTAGGCCTATTACTTTCTTACTAAAATCCATGTATGGCAAAGGTGAACAAATTGGGTGGGAGATAACATCCATCAGTCTCATGTTCAATATTCTACGTAGGAGTTAAAAAAAAAATTGTGTTTGGGAGCTGTGCCATCCCGGCCCCTTCTTACTCTTCGTTTAATAACCATAGCCCAACAGGGTAGGAGATGAAATCCATTTTCATGCTCAACTCTTTAAGAGGGAGTTATAATTCTAAAAATATTGCTGTTTGGGAGCTTACTGTTCCCCCTCTGACTCTTCGTTGGCTAACCATAGATCCAACATAATTTTTTTTACTGGAAGTGGGGGGGGGGGGTAGTGGGGAGGGGGGTGGAAGACAAGGTCCAAAATTGTCCCAGGTCTCCCTAGCAGGGTGTCTCACTCCTACGGGTTCAAAAAAGGAACCGTGGTGTGGTCCCCCCCCCATAGTATTGCTAGCATGTAACAAATTCTTCAAATTATTAAGGTCTTTTCAGCCTCCTGCCCTTGGGCCCGGGGAACAACACATGTAAATAATATGCCAACACTCAACACTTTGCACTGCAGCTCTCCCCTCTTACTTCGTTGACATAGAACAACCTGTCGAGCAGGGAAGCTTGGCCAAGCAGGGAAGCATCGGGCAGCGAAAGTGACATTGGGATTGCCTCTGACTGTACATCCAGATCTGGCCATGTGTAAACCTCCATATCTGCACTCCAGGTAAAAATGACAGTACCGAAAACTGTACTACTTCAGGCCAGAGTTGGTCATATCCATCCAGATCTAATTAGATCCATTCAAATATTCCCACAGTTAAGATCTCCCCACCTAATGTGGTTGAAATATCAGTCTAGACAGCTTCACTAAACACTTTCTGAAAGTCAAATATAATGAAAGAATTTATACTCAAATCTCTAAATCCATTAATGGTTTAAAGATGTTGCAGTATGTAATGGAAGTCTAAAATTGGTCCAATTTTAGATTCTGGCTGCTGGTGTAATATTGTGGAAATACGATATCAGAAATATTATATTACTCTTCTCATCATATTACCTGAAATTCTATCTGTGACAGGCATTTAGGATCAGAGTTGTTCAGAGCCTCTGCGACAAGTCTTGCCTGAAAATTAGGATGTAACATTACATAAAATGAAGCCATTTTATTTACAGTGTGAGTTTAACATTTCTGTTTAGTATACGGTTTTCTTACCTTTTTTGTAATATTGTCTGCTGCTGCACATATATTAAATATGCGGTACATGAGCCCTAAAGTTATAACTAGCAGGCCTCCCGTCATCGCAGTGAAACTGTTAGAACTTAGAATTTGAGAGCAACGCATACACAATGTAAATGAGTAGCTTCCTAGCAAGGCAGATATAAGCAACGAAAATTCTGATTGCAAACATTGTGCTACTTGATATAACTGATTATATTGTTTGTAGATATGGTCCATAAACTTGATTTTAGCACAAATTTCTGAGGGTAAGTTATTTTCCAGTTCGGAACTGAGCAATGAAAAGAGTTCAGCACACAAATTTATAGTTATAACAAAAAATACTGTAGTAAATGTTTCAAAAGAGAGTTGTATAAAACCATAAATTATTAATGTTGCATGATAATTCAATTCTGTGCGAGGTTTTAATAAAACATAAATTAGCCAGTAAAACCATGTAACAACGGATAGGACAAAAAGAACAATGCAGTTCTTCAATTGAAACTTGCGTTTTTTAATTCCTTTTTCAAGTACTTTGTCGAATTGGTCTAATAAAGTTAGGAAATTATTCAGTCCCGGTGCATCAGAAATATAAGAAACTATAACCAAAATTGAACAACCGATTGGTAACCATAATGCTGCATTGATAACGAGCATTTGAACGGTAGTGAGTCGTAATGAAAGCAAAAATACTCCTTTTATTCGGTTTATAAAAATAAAAATGATGCCAGTCTTTACAACAGCTTTATATAAAATCATCAATGCACGTTTAAATAGGTTTCGATCAGTTTGAATTGAAGGACCAATGCGAAAATCCCAAGAGATAATTCCTAACACTTTGCCCAATATAATAACTGGTTGGCACAGTTCATAGGTTACTGACTTCTTCCTTTGTATCTTGTTCGAACTCGAAGATGCAGTAAATCCCAAAAATGAAATCTGTCTCCTTACTAAAGCTTGATTGTCAATGGTTAATGGAGTGACTCGTCTATGCATGTTGTCTTCTATTAACTGAAAGAAAAAAAAAATTTGTGTTTATTCGCATTAATGACAGACCTGTTGCGTTGTCGTTTATACCTAGGGGCAAGGCCGTGCCAGACCCAGTTGTGCTGTTGTGCTATTTCACGTGGATTAGGGCTTTTTTCGGGCTTTTTTTTTTTAGGGCCTGCTGTTTAGAGTTGGAAATAAATCAGATTTAAGGTCAGATGGCACGCAGTTTTATCTGTGCATGTTCAACTATGAATTCGCTTTATGGCCCGGATTTTATTGAGTGTATGTGTCATGTTAGTCACAACTGGTAACGCCACCTGTACCATCAAACCTCCAGCTAATTCTTCATCACAATTCACAGAATGTTATCAGGGCGTCAAGTTTTTTAGAACAAAGTCTATGAAATGTCAACAAATATGCTGATTATTTCGTTATTATATCATTGATAATGGGCAGATACCTTGAATGGAATACAACCCATCCACAGAGACCGTGTCTTACCCATGTTAGGAAGAAGACTACATTTGTGAAAAAGTTCAAACACATTTAATCAACATCTACGTTGGAGTAAATCACTTAAAAATCTGGTGTCTTCAATAAGGATGAACACTTCCTTACAATTCCTCATGAGTAAAACTAAGGAAATCAGTTAGTAGACAATTTAAAATTGTACATAAGGTAAAAAGCAAAAAAATGTTCCCAGGCTAGGCACTGCAGACAGCCCTCCTCAGACCAACAATAATAAAAAACAGGACAATAATGGCTGACTTCCACCAAAACCGAACGAAAATTAAATACGGTAACAGAAATCAGGAAATGCTACAAGAAAGAACAACAGTTTCCCACTAACGTCAAAAGACTTGATCGATCATCTAATGAGCACTCACTGATAGGCTGGCCAACAAACCCTCCTGTATTTCCCCGCCTTGTTTACATAGGCCTACATTTCGTCGCCTGTACTGTAGTGGTTGGGTTATTAAGCTTTTGAAAAAAAAAACAGTGGAAAAAAGCTAAAAGCAATGTCCATGTTTGTTCGACCAAGGCTACTTAAAATAAAAGCATGAGCTTATTTATGTAAGACCACTCCTCCTCTATATCATGATTTCGTTTGTATCCTTATGTCTTATGCAGAATACCCATATTTTCCTTGTATTAAATATTAGTTTAGTTAATTTATTAAATAAAAGTTTAGTATGTGTTGTTTTTTCAAGCATTTGCGATGTTGCTGTTATAACTGCCAGCAATGCTGTTCCTTGGAAGCAATGTAGTTACAGTCTGGAGTTCTGCTGATCGACTTCTGACGTATCCAACCTCTCCTGGTGGCAGAGCGTGACGTTTGGAATTCATGGGGATAGATGCTATTGGCTACATCTAATTGTTCTGCAAGGAGAAGTCCTGCGCATTATAGAGGTTCTTGGCCTGGATGTCTCTACAAACGGACACTCTTTACTTACAAATGAGTAAGGTATTAGTCGGTTCAAGTGGTGTTTTAGTTGGTTAGATCAAGTATATTAGAGTACAGTATGTATAGCTTGAAGAATTCCTTTCCTCTCCTCCTCTCTCTCTCTCTTCTCAGTCTTAATTGGCTCACAGTTAAACTCATTAGTGTTGTTCCTATCTATGTACGGACCGAAATTCATACAAGCCGAGCATAATGCAAGTCCACAGTTACTTTCAGGTTAATTACCAGCTGATTAGGCGTTGACAACATCTGCCTGTTCGGTGATCACTAATACTTCACCATGATGCATATGGTGGGGACTGCATAGTGCCTCTAAACTCTTTTAGGGTTAGTCTCGATTATAAAACTGGCATGGCCATACACTGGGAAAACAAACAGTCAGTACTAGAGGGATGGAGTAGGGAAAGAAGTGAGAGTGAGACAAAGAGAGGATTGGCGTTAACTGCGCAATGGAGGGATTGGAGTGATATACGCAAAAGGGAAACGATAGCGTCAACAATTAAGGTGAGGAAGAATGTTACAAGGTAATAGTCAGGCACAACTTACACTAAAGTTAAACCTAGTAAACGTCCCTGAACGACTGGAGATACAACGAACTCGTAGGGGCGAGAGAGTTAAGAAAAGCAATAGCGCAGGGGGTTGACGGGACCAACCCACATTTCTATTAGCATCATGGTAGTCTGCTCTTGCTAAATTGTGAACAACTAATCTGTTAGTGCACTTGTTCGATCAAATTTCACGCGTGTCCGTTGCTGCCATGCTTCTTTTCTACCGAGCTCTTTGCATGGCCCTAGTGTCACGTGCCTTGTTGGCACACAGAAATTGGCTGGCAAATATGCCGTCCAAAACGGAATGAATAGGAAAATCAAACCTGCAGTGAGGTGCTTTTCATAAAGGAACTTGTCATGCATATTTCTACACTTTTCCATTTCCTTCCAATTCAATTCCAATTCCAGTTTTGGTGGGAATTAACTTGCCAAGAAACTTAAGACAGCAATTACAAGGGTAACATAACAAAACCACAAATGTTAGAATTTTGTCCTAGTCAACATTGTGACAAAAGAATTCTGGATGAATAGAAATAAAATTATTATGCCTCCGTTTTACCATTAACTGGCAACAGTTTGAGTTAGAATCAGTTTCTAGTCGTTGTGTAATACCAACGAAAACTCGGAATATTTTAGTGGTATTTGTCATAATCCAAAGGTAGAACTGCAAGTTTGAGTTAAATCATTGTTCCCTTAATGCCACATTTAGTTGAATTATTTTCTATATTAGTTAGCCTTCATTCTTTCATGGCTTCTTCTGACAAACAACTTATATTATGAAATGCATATTAACGTGTTATATCAATTTCTTTCTTATTTTCGCCAAATGTTTAAACGATTAGTAAAATTGTATGACAGAAGGTATGACAGAAGGTATTTCATTTCTGAAACCAAATTGAAAGCATTTATCTTAATAGATTGCCAAAAAAATCATCAGGCAATTTCCTAAAATAAGTGTAAAGTCTGGTGTTGAAGAACTAAATCCAGCCCGAATATGGCAATGTGTTCTACTGGTGAAGAGGAAAAAGTCGCTATTTTTAACCATTTGCTACCGTTTGCTCAAAGATGATCTAAATCATATTGTGTATTTTCAAAAATGAAAAGCTACAGTGGATACTCGAGCTAGGATTCTACAATAGAGATAGAAGGATATGGGCTAAGGTGTAATATTTTCTGGTCGCATTTCTTCCTTGCATGTAAGTGGGTCACACTCAAAGTAGATGCGTTCATAATCAATATAAAATTATCATAACAATTTAACAGCACCTCAATCGACAAAATTAATGACTCCATATTTTTGAAACTTCAGCTAACAACAAAAAAATTTTCCTTATAGATAATATATGACAGGGTACGGGCTGACCCCTGTTGAAATATGCTGTCCCTGTATGGTCTACATCACTGTTACAGGATGTAGACTTGGTCTCTGTGCAGCACAAATTCACTAAGGGGTTGACAGATTTTCGTAACAATCTGAGCGCTTTAGCGTGCTACGTCTTTAGACCGTGTGAATACATAGGTCTAAAGCACATCATGAGTTGACGTTCAGGATTTTCCATGGTTACTTGGAGGTTTACCTCCCACTCTTTGAATGTCACCGGACCATTCACTGAAGCTGTATATGGTGTCTTTGCACCTGAATAGCAAAAAATATTTCTTTGTTGTTCGTATGGTTCTTGTTTGCAATTCACGCAGTGAGGAAACTTACGACTAAACCTGTTTTCGCCGTATATCTTGGTTGTTTTAAAATTGTAAGTTGCCATGGCTGATTACATATTTAAAATCATGTATCTAAAGACAGAATCGACTAAGGCTACTATTAGGCACGACATAGCATTAAACCTAAGAAACTCAGGTTACTAAGAAAATGTGTTTCTTAGAATATATCAAAATACGTCGAATGGCAATTTTACAGTATTGATAACTTTTAAAGCTTTAAGTACAAGATACACGTGAGGAGAGTGGCAGCCTAGTCAATTTTAAATCAATACAAATGAAAGTCTCTTTCCGTCACCTTTTGTATCTTTTATAGCAATGGAATTGAACCACCAACCTTTGCAACAAAAGGTTGAAGCATTATATCTCAGCCATGTAAATGCAACCAGCATTGCACACAACATGAACCCTTCGACCACCAACACGCACATTTTACGGATACACTTAAAAAAAACTAAGTCCAAACGCAAAACCCACCATTGTAAGTGTTCCCTAGGAATCCGAGAATTGCGAGCAAATCACAACCGTGTCATCAAGGGCTTTGCCTGTGAGCCAGTAGAAAGCGATATCAAATACCGTAATTGATCTTTTTACATAACAGGACTTTAAAGAAAAGGACCCTCTGTGTATGTTGGTTAAAAGGGTTTCATTAGTATATTTAAAGCATGTAAAAAACAATATCAGTAGTGAATCACTCGTATTTGCAAGTAGAGGAACTTCTGGGTAAATCAATGCGACCTTCTTAAGGGACCGTTTATTATTTTTTCTCCGGTGGAGGAAAGTGGGGGAGGCTTGAATTTATCATTTTCGACCCATTTAACGGTCGCAAAAAACCGTAATCCAAATTAGACGAAAAGTACCGTTTTGTACCCTAAAATAACTCTTTCAGTAGTCAAAATTTCTAACATCTCAGCTACTGAGACAAGCCCGTGTCAGCCGCCCCTCTATGTAAGTGTTAACAATGTATGAAGTTATCAGTATCAAGTAGCTGCTGGTAACAATAACTGATAGCTACCGAAGTATTTCAATCAAATGTCTAGAAAAGTCTTGCCTCTTGGATTTTTGGCTTTCCGGTGCTGAGTCTGCACCACTTCTTCTCGATACATGAATGGATTAAATTAGAACAGGTCTTTGAATTTTTTCTATTACGTTTTTAACCCTATCTTGTCCTTTCGTCCAAAAGGAGCAACATTTTATTACAACTGATAACTTGTCGGTGCCTACTGCTACTTAATTAACAGGCAATCATCTACAGGCGGTCCTAATAAGAATAGGGGAATCTTAACAAATCATATTATTTTATGACCATAAGTGGGACGGATCAAGAGGGGAGTCATCTAAATGGTGACATATTATTTTCCTACGCTTATCAGCTATAAATGCCAAAGTGGAAATTGTTGCACCTTTCCTTGATTACTAGCAGATGCATAGTTGCATTCGTGTGAAGCCAGTCCCATTTGTAATGCACAAACGAATCGCCCCGATAAGTGTTACAGATTGTCTTACTGCATCCACTGATTCCTTTTTGTTTGGATGAAGTAAGAAATAGAAAATTACTATTCATGACGTGTACTGACCTGTAATCAAATTCCTTTTCAACCAAGCTGAACTTTACTTAGGCTTAAGTTGTATCAAAGCCACACACTTCTCGTAGCCTGTACTCAATAATGCATTCTTGATTTTATACATCAGTAACTGCTTCTTCCCTCAAAATGTAGTGCTGTGGCCAGTGGAACACAACAGCACAATGAGCCAAACAACTTGCATGCCTTGGAATAATTGTGTTGTTGATTTTTTTCCAGTGCTTGGCAACATACCATGCTACCGTAGGATCGATGTTTGTATTGGAAGTTTGGATCAATTAGATTAAAAAATAATGTTTCCAATGGCCTGAAGAAAAAAGTGAACGGTGTTAGGGCGTCGCAAGTCATGACTGAATGACAAACGTGACACACGCTACAGATTAATTTGTTATTAATAGGTGAATGTCATAGTTGACAGAATGGAATTTGTTGATGAAAACATGTTGAATAAACGTCAAAAATGTCTATTATAAGGGAGAGAAAAACTTTCAATAAAAAGGGCACGTCAACACTGATACCTAATTTAGATGCGCTACTGACTCTGATGCAGCTTGGAATATACAAGTGTTGGGTTATTCTAGGTTTACAAATTTATTAAGGAAGCGAAAGTCAAGATGAGTTTTAATGTTAACTATCCAAACGACCTAGCATGCTTTCACGTATTGTATTTACTACAAACAAACCTAGTAATGTTAGAGCTGAAACTGAGAATCGACAAATACGATAAAAAAGATGAATGGTGGTGCTAAACAACTAGAAATTTTAGTTTGAAAAGATAGCCTGAAAGATGTTTGTATTGCTTGAAATTTGTATGGCGTAAAAGAGATCGAGGCTTTGTTTTTATGTTATTTATGGTCTTCAAAATCCATTATTGTTGGGACAAAGAATTCAGTTGTAGGAGGAATCAGAACTACAGAATTAACGGTTATAGTAAATTGATACTTTAACGCCTTAAAACGGTCAGCAATGCGAAACACAGGGCTGTACTAAGCGGGGGGATAAAGAAGGAGGCACATAATTTTGTGCACATTGACTTAGAAGGAAAAATTGAAGTTTACTTGACCGTTACGTTCCCTTGATATCCTATGTATGTTAGCTAATTGCCTCCATGATTTAAAAGGTTGTATCAATTAATGCAGAAAAGTCAACTGAAACTTTCCAACACAACATTTTTTGGAATCCTGCCAAGATTTCGTTGTTTGAAGTCATGATTATGATTAACGTCATGAAAGTCGTGGAAAGTGGTAAAATAGAAAAGTCACTGGAAAACTTAGTCAGTTTAAAATGTCACAGGATGTATTTTCGAAAAGGCCAAACAGGTACTAAAACAGTAGTAGATAAAATGGTAGAAAACAAGCCCTTTTGGACAGTCTCCTAGTACCCCCCCCCCCCTGCTACCCCTCCTTCCCTTCTGCAGATGGGGGCTTCCTAATATTTTTTTGGCGTTTTTTTTTAAGTGTTGCTGTTTGTGGGAGCATTTTTCGGCATGTAACTTTCTAGTTGCGTCCTCTTTCCGTTTCAAAACAACCATTTAAAAACACAAAAAGCTGCAAAAATATTATTTGAATATTTTTGCAGGTTTTTGTGTTTTTAAATGGTGGTTTTTAAGCGGAATAAATTAGCTTTTGCTTTGTCACAACCTAAAAAGACCAATGACCTGGTGGTATACTTTCACTTTTACTACGTAGCGGAAAGGGTTTGTCAATGACCTTAAAAGACCAATGACCTAGTATACTTTCACTTTTTACTGAATAGACTGACAGCCAGGAATTGAGATCAAAAACCAAAACTCTGAGATTCCAGGAAAAGTCCATATTTAGGAAACATTAGCGATATTGCTACATTAAAAAAAAACGGGAACAATTCTGAATATGACATTGTCTTTAAAAAAAACCGTTAATTTTTTTCTAAATAGCATTTTATGGGGGAGAGGGGGGAGAAGTATGACAAAACGTTTATGAAGGACACAAAATTCTGCAAAATAAGGTTGGGAAAAAGTTTGGTAAAATGTGGATTTACTTATCAAAAACTCACTAACCGATGTTTACGTAGGCCTAGAGAGATGGGCCTGTACGATTTTGTTCTACAGGTTAGGGGTGGGAGGAGGGGGTTCGTGAGTGTGTGACGGAGCCTACAGCAAAAATTGTATGAGAGACACATCATCAAAATTATAGGTAATAAGGCTGGGAAAAAGTTTAGTTCACGGGCATTTCAAGTATTGAGAAAGTACCAAGCCACGTGGCTTTTTATTTATTTTTACTTATTTTGAAAAATGCTACGAAAACGCTCAAAATTTTTCCTTAACCAAAAACAACATGTCAAGAAGTAAAGTTGAATAATTTTTCTTTAACGTATAGGCCTACACGTACATTTCACAATTATTCAGATCAGTTGTTGCGAGTTTAATGTCGGATTTTAACGTTGAAATTGTACCACCCCAGCAAGGGTACGCCGATGAAGTCATTTCTGAAATCTGCTAGCTCAAGATCCACATGACGTCAAATTGTAATGACCCATTGTCACTTCAAAATAATTAATATTCATTGTTAGTTGACATGATGCTATTATATTAATTGTTGTAACAATGTATGGCTGTGAATTGTCTGTACTTAATGTTTGACGTCAATTGTAGCGGCATGAGCTCGTTTGGTCTTCTACCGGGTACTCCAACAATTAAGTATTAACCTTAAATTCATTCCGCCACCAACTCTCCAACTCCCTGCATTGAAAGGTAATTTTGGCCATTTTAATTAGAAATTTTCCCTTTTTGTCCCGTTTCCCCAAACTTAATATCAAACCGGGCCAACCCTGTTGCTAGTTTAACACTGCAACTCTGAAGCTATTTTGCCTTGATGTGAAAACTTAAATTAACTCGAAATTTACCAATCCATCTCGTCCCAAGTAAGCCTCATGCTGTTTGGTATTCCATTTTAGGCCCTAAGCCAGGGTTAGAGTCGCCCGTAAAAATCAGGCGAGCCAGAGCATACTATCGCTCATGTTTTACAATTAAAGCATAACCTAAACTGAACCACGACTACTAGCCATATTCCACCAATTTAGGTTAATTTGGAATTCCAGCAACCCCTTGATAAGCACCACGACACGTTTTCAAGCAAGTCCCTTAACTGTGGGGTTGGCACTTGGGAAGCTTTCACACGCACTAAAAACCCCTACAGCTAATTTGGTGCATCCGCCGGGAAAGCCATAAGAAATGATGAAAAGAGATCCGATACTACAAGGATGTTTCTGTTTTTGCTGGGACTTCGTGTCATTGGAAGATTTTGCTTCCAATCAAGATACAACATGGGGAAGGGTTGCTGTAAAGGAGTGGTGGCAAGCCTAGCAATGTTCTGTGCACCTCGGCCTTTGTGCTGTTGGCACGAGAGGCATGTTTTACAAAAACGTTGGACCTGCTTGCTCATTCTGGGGAAATAATAGGCACGTTTTAAGCGCCCCAGGGTCTTTTGAGCCCCTAAATGTCCCGCTGGAAGAGTTGAATGGTGTTAACTCCAAAACTTGACGCTGCAAAGACCATGGCACAAAATTCGTAAGATCTGATGATTCCTCTAGATTCAGCAAGTTTTCAATAAATGAGTCCAGAACTTTCCTCGTAAATACAATTTTGAGAGAATTTGTCAACAAACCTCTGAATTGCAAGCGTCTTTGCTTTCCAGGGTTTCCCCTGCAAGGCTAAAATTAATGTTGCCATGTATGGGTCTTTAGCAGTTTCCTCAGCAATTCGGAGAATTGTAAATTGTTCCACTTCGATGTTGTGGTTAAAACAATCATTGTTAAACAAGTATATAGATTCCCTGCCAGGAATTTTAACTTCAGTGAGTGGAGAGCTCACTTTCACTTCCTCGGCTTCCGCCTGGGATTCGTACAAACGTGAAAGGGAATCAGCAGCACAATTCTCTGAACCTTTTCTGAACACGAGTTTTGCCTCCAAAGAAGACAAAAAGACCAGCCAACGAGCTATGTGCTCCCTGTTTTCTTTTTCGTGTCCATTAAGATTAAAGGATAATGGTCAGTAGAAAGTGTGATGTCACCACCTTCCACTAGATGGCGCCACTTCTTAAGCCAAAAAATGCATGCCAGCATCTCACTATCAGAAGTAGTATAAAGACGCTCACTTTTCAAGAGTTTTCTTGATGCCATGTCAACTGTGACGTAATGATCGCTATCGGGTAACTTCTGGGCCAAATTGCAACCAAACCCAGAGCCAGACGCGTCCGCCAGTATGGTCCAAGGCAGGGTAGGGTCAGGGTGGGCAAGAGTGGGGTGTCCAGTAAGGCACTTTTGATTCCCTGGAATGCCCTGGAATGACTTTTTTTGTTTTGTAGTTTTTTGTAACCAACAGATTTCTTTTAGCTACAAAAACGTGGTAACAGGCACGTAACTTACTTTCCAATTTTTGCCGTTATTTAGTGTGAAATTAAAATTCTAGATGATTGATAGTGACTAAAAAAGTGTCAGATGCATGACCAAGTCGGGTTTTTGGGTGCATTTGGCAATATTTTCATCACAATCTGCCAGTAATACTGTTTAACCCTTTGAACGGCTCACGTATATTAATATTTCATAATTAGGCATTTTTCTACTCGTATTTAACACAGGAATCTTTAGCTCGTACGGGTACCGCGCGCAAAGTGTTAAAAAATCAAAATACTTTAACACGCAAAGAAACTCAGCCATCGTTTTGCAGACCAATGACCCGTCTAGTCTAGTCCCGTGCAGCTCATAGAACAACGAGGCATTTAGATCACCTTGAATACTTTAAACCTTCGCATTGGGAGAGTAATGACTTTTGCTGATACTAACATAAATAGGATATTTACCACCCTGCAGATTTATTAAACTATTGCGTGCTGTGTGATTACTAAATTGCGGAAATGAAAAACTTTATCCTGAAAACCGATTTTAAGTCTTGTAATACTTCTAAAAACTTTAAAGACTTTTCTATGTAAAAATAAACGTTTACCAGCTCTGCTGACTCGATGCTTCACTCGTCAAAATTAGTTTGGGAAATACTCGATAAGTGTGACAAACCCAACTTTTATAGGGATTATCCAGGTCAGTAAAATTCTAGCCCCTAGGGCCCGTTTGAAAAATGGACCGGGAAATAAACTCTGAGGTGTATGGGAAGTGCCTAGCAGCCATTTTGGATTGTGCATTTTAAACTAGATTTCCTTGGTAATGAGGTCAGCAAAATGGGTATATAAACTGAGATTTTCTGTGTTTCAAATCATTACTCTCCTAGATTTCCAGGAGAATGCTCGGTCTCCCTAGCTCGGATATATTAGACATTCTTTGACAGGAGACAAAATTAGGTTTTTTACTAACAAGTGTCTTCCTAGCTCGGATAAATTAGTTATTCTTTGACAGGAGACAAAATTTGTTTTTTTTTACTAACAAACATGAGCAATCTAGAGGTCTTGGATGCTAAATAGGTACTTTCAAGGAATTGAGAGTTGCTTATCAAACAGTAAGTATCTATTTTACAATTTATTATTTTTTTATTGTAATTTTAGTAGTTTCAAAAGTAATAATAATACTTAGTGCTTGTGAGTAGATCTAATATTTAAACACAACTTTGCTTCAATAATGCTGATTATTAGAGTCTAGTTGAAAATTTTCTAAGTTGGTTGGTTGGTCTAAGAGAACAGAAGCATGGGGGGACCACATAATGGTGGTAATGCGAGGGGGTGGAGGTAACAGAGGCTAAGGTGTAATTGTTCAGCGTTATGTGGTTTTCCGCTTTTTTAATTTCCTAAAAACCAATAAAATATAATGCAAGACATAAATAAACTAATCTGGTTAGTTCCCTTTCCACGGTTTACGGTTGGACAATTTCTCATCCTTGCAGAGGGTGAAC
>JAHWFP010171996.1:31447-51800 GCA_023313725.1 Lithobius niger
CCCCCCACTTAAGGAGAAAGTGTGTGAAATGCAAAAATAAAACGTAGAAAAAAAAGTTATATAATGAACAAAAATCACAAAAACCAGTTAAAAGCTAAAAGTTGAAATAATACTTGAACTAGAAAAGCAAATTGAGTAGAAATTAACTTTCAAAACGAAAAATATGTGTCTTGCAAACTTGGACTAAGTCAAAACAAACCAAGAAGAATTTTAAATGCCTAGGCATAAAATTCAGAACTCAGTCATGGAGAAGCTTGTTTGGTGCAGATACACATCGGAAAGAGAAACCGTTTGAATGTGATGAATTGGGTGCTCATCAGAACATTATGTTTCCAATAGGAAGTGACGAGGTGGAGAAAAGCCATTCAGTTGTGAACTTTATTTAAAAAGTGCAGCAAATACACAAACGAACACGTTTTGGTCGAAAATGAAGCCAAAACTAGGGATGTGCAGTGCTAGTATACAAAAGTGTAAATATTAGGTGGAAAGAGAACTTTCAGGTGAAGAACTATTCACGAACAGTTTTTTTCTCTTAGTCTGGGTCAGACTGGGGAGAAACAATACAAGTGTATATAATTGTAGATGTAGCTTCGTTACGAAGATTGTTGTTGGGTGAGTAGGCTAACATGGTAAAATTGTAAATGTATTTTTTTAAGTACATTTGTGCAGGCCGGATGCTATTTTTAAGAAATATTGTATAGTTTTAAGTACCATTGAATAAACCAGCTCACCGGAAGTAACCAAAAACCAAACTTACGGTCGGTTAGGAGACTTTAGTATTATGTAGAGGTAGGTCTTCCTTCTCCTAAGCTTACTCTTAGGGGAGGGGGGATGTAACGTGCTTACATGTACGGCAATGCACACGCACGCAGTTAGCCCCTCGTGCGGTGTACCTTGCCGTTAACAAGGATGCTACGCGCCGCTAGCTACCATGCACACATGACAGCCGGCCCAGCGCCAGCATCCGGGTAAGCGAGCCAGTCCTATTGTTCAGTCAGGACCGGATCGCGCCAGTTCGCCGTCACGTGACGTAATGCCTCAGGCAAGAGCCTATTGTTCTGCCCCGGCCCGCTTGGGTATAAAACGGGACAGCTTCGACAGCTCGAGGTAATTGGTGTGTGGTGGTCAGACCTGCAAGTCGAACCACCAGAGCTGATCAGGGCAGGACAAGGGGATAAACCTTGACCTAGCGCCTAATATGTAATGCTAAGTGTGCAGTCCCCTAGCTGTACAGTAAGAGGTGAATTAGGATTGAGCATTGTGTCTTATGAATAATCGTCCATCTCCTTAGCAAGCACTTACAGCTTTAGTCTAGGGCGTCTTTGAGACTTTTGCTTGAAAATTTACCCAAGTATCTCATCCTTAGATCGTGTCGAGAGAAGGATAGTTGTGAAATATTGCAGTTTTTGTATTTTGAAAAGAATTGAAAAAAAGAGTTGTGAAATGATTTCCGTTATTTGAAGTTTAGTGTTAGCTTTTTTTTTGGGGGGGGGGGATGTTTGTAATTTTACTTGTTATGTTAAAAGTGTTGGTTAACATGTAAAGTCATTTGCTTTGGCTCGAATTTCACCAGACAGGTAAGCCAGAATAAGCTGTTTCTTGATTTATTCAACCTAACCCCAAATTTAGATAAGCCAATGTTTTTGGTGGCCACTTATAATTTTTCTTTGTTACATTTCTGATAAAATTTCAATCATCTTGTTTCGATGCAGGTCGTGCCCTGCTAGAGTGGATTTATACAAAAGCATGAGTCTCTTTACCAGGTCATTAGGATTGACGTAATATTTAAAATCCACTCTGCTATCCACATTTTTAACCATGCCAGTCCCTTGTTTCTTGAGGTCCTCCCAAATAGAAGCGATAACAGTCCTGTAATAGGCGCTCTGATTAGATTTTGGTTTATGAGTATTTCGGTCATTGTTGTGATAAATAGCATTAGTATTTTTTAACATGGCCGCGTAAGCTGCTTTAACTTCCGGTGCGATGGAAGTTTCTTTTAATTCTTTGAAAATTATCAAATTCCACAGCCCGCGCCTCCCTACTTACTGTTGGTTTTCGACAACTACGTCATTTTCAAATATTTTAACCATTTTATTGCTGAACGTCAGCTCACGTTTTTTCTTATCATACTATTGCACGAATACTGGGTCTGTGTCTTTGGGATTTTCGAAAAATTTACCATGGAATATTTAGCAGTGTCTCCAATATTCTGACCAGGTATCAAACTATTGAGGGACGTTTGCGTGGTGATGTTAGGAAGCTCAGGCGGGGTAGAAATGCGTCTTGCTTGTGCCATGGAACATGTAGGGGTGAATTTAGGACCAGTATTCGTAGAAGCGTATTCGGTTTTGGTGTCGGGAGGAATTCGCATTATAGGAGCTTGAGCTGGTGTTGAATATTTGGCGAGGCTGAAATTGAGAGGGATCGACAATGTCTTCTCACTAGGAGTAACGGCTTGGGAAGGTCACGAGGATAAACCCAATGTTTCGTAGTCATCTTCGTCACTTTTTTCATATTTGTAATCTTTAATCGGTGTAGTTTGCATGGCTAGTGTTTTTAATCGGTGTAGTTTGCGTGGTTGCACCCAAAACTGCCCTCATATTCAGGGTGCTTACTACAGGTTTAAAAAATTCTTGTAGCGATTCTTCTTGCTCTCTCTCTCTCCCAAACGCCGATTTAAATTTTTTTAGTTAAACGTCTTTTGAGTTTTGCGATTTTTCGTTTTGTCTCCATTCTTTTGTTTAACGTTCAAATGAACGTTTATATCTCCCCTCGTTTAACGTTTTATTAATTGCTAAAAATCCGTAAAGCCTTTTCCAACAATTTTGTCACAATGTTTTAAACTCTGAAAATTCCATGCCAGGGCCAACATGATTTTCCTTAACATGTTTCAAATTTAACTCATCCACCAGACAAAGAACTATTAAATTTGCATTGTCTCTAACTACTTGTTTAGTAATTCTTGTGTAGGACTGACTGCAATAAAAAAAAAACATCTGCGTTCGAATGGCGTCCTGGAGCAAAGTAGCGCTCGATGGTTTTTTGTTTATCTAAAAGGCAATGGTCAAACAGAATAAGGTTTCTAAATTGTGGGCACAGTTCTTTGGGCGGAATTAAATCTATTTGAGAACCATGAAAAAATGTGACATCCATTCCAATTTTTTCCTCAATTTCTGTAAATATGGACTCCAATGCTTTGTACTTTGGTTGACATAAAGTTTTAGTGTATATAAATAATCTGTCATAATCCAATCATCGTTCGTTACAGATGAAATTAAACAGTAAGTTAGTTTTTCCACAATTTGCGGGGCCTATAATTAAGCATCTAATATTTGAGGGTAAGAATGGGTGATTTTTCGATTCTTTCTTGGGTACAAAAAAATCGTATTTTTAATTTCCATCACGTTTTTTTATTTACACATTTTTTAAATGCTTACTGAGATACTAAACTCATAAAGTCTTCATCTGAAAACCTGTCAATGGAGACGTCTGGATGGACCACTCCATATTCAACGGTGGACCACAATTCACATTACCGGGAGAACCATTGGTAACATATGCTGCATTAATTTCCCGGTAACTTCCGTCAAGTTTAAAGCACCGTAAGATGGTAAGTTAAACCATGGTTTATCTATTACGTTTTTGTAAAGTTTACCTTTTGTTTTGTGGATATTTTCATGAACCAAAGTTCTAAGACATAGCAGTTTATCTCAGTCGCTTGCCTTCGCTCAAAAGGAGTAACAGGGAGAAGTTGTGTGCATAGAATAAGGATAATTGAACATGATTAAGGAAACTGGTTTCTGATCTTCACGCTCGATCTCTAGTTTTTACAGATGTACCATTTAAGATTTTTTCAATAATTTTTGAGTTTCCGGTTTGCTGGGCAAAATCCACCCTTTATATTTTGATTTTTCGTTCGAAAAGGGAGTTCCCGTGCCTTTTAAATCGTTAAACTGTATGAAAGCAGACAAGTTATTCTTTAAACCATCGTTAATTTTTGTTCCTTCATCATCTTTAACTTTCATTAAGTTTATTTGCAATAGATTGGAGAGATTTGATTGCCAGGTCGTTTGAGACATCGTGAAGTTTATCTATATACCTTTTATTTTCATATTTAAAAAAAAATGGGGAGGGGATCAATCTACCGAGTAAATTGATTCAAAGCAATTCATTAAAGACCCAGTTTGTGAGAATAAGAGGTGCAATAATCTAAGAAATAAAAGAAAACACGACTGCCACAGTTGGAACTCGAACTCATAACAGCCGCTTACTAAGTCGGGGATATTAATAGTACACGGATGTCCTGGCTTATAGTCCCTGTTGGGACAGTTGTGTTTTCTTTTTCTTTTAGGTTGTTGCATCTCGAATTCTCATAAACCCAGTCTTTTAATGCACGTTGTTTTGTTTCATTCCTTACCCTGTCACTGTGTCTTTTTTTGGGGGGGGGGGGGAGGGAGGCATGAGAATTAGCTGATTTCAGCTTTTTGTGCTGTGGAACACTTTCAGTAAGTGTCTAGGTTTTTTGGTACTTCTGACTTCAGGTTTTGAACTTAGGGCAGGTCTTCCATTCAAATTTAAGTGAATCTTAAAACCAACCTTAATACAACCTTAAAATGTTCAGTTATTTTCAGAAAAATCCATCGTACATCTTTTTTTTTTTACTCGAAAATACTTTTTCAGCTTTTTTGTTCAAGGCCACTCTCGTACCTGGGGGAGGATATTTAAAAAAGATGTCTATTAATAAGTTTGGACAATCGTTGAAAAGGACGAGAGGGGAAGGGGGTGAAGTGGTGGGAGTCGGTCCAAGGGAACAGCCTGGGCTTGGGTACGTTTTCACCCCCGGAAACAACTCCGACATGCAAAATAGGCATTTAACTAAAGTTGGAGCAGGTATAAACTCTGAAGACGTGGTAAATTATTTTCAGATCGGTACTCTGAAAACGGAAATTCAGAAACTTAAAACCGACTTGCCTCCTGCCATTAGTCTTCTCTCTGAACAGTTGGCTTCCTCCATTAACAGCGTCAAACAAAATGCGTTATACTTAGATGAAGCTGACGACAATTTCTACGCGAAGAAGAAGCAAATTAAGGACGTAGCTTTCCCCGGCACGCTGCTGGCAACAAAAGTATACATTGACAGAAATTGCTTATTACAGGACGACCAAAAAGTATACTTCAACGCAAGCCACAAGCAGATTAGAAATTTAAGCCATCCTACTTTGGGGAATGATGCTGTTATGAAGGTATTCGTCCACAATAATTGCTTCATACTAGACGATCGGAAAGAACACTTCAATGCTGCGAACAAACAGATCAGAAACCTAAGTGAACCATCTTTGCTGAGTGACGCAGCTACGAAGAAATTTGTGCATGAAAACAGTTTCATGCTGATCAGTTTCAGCATGAAAAGCCCTTTGGAAAAAACGAGCGATTGGTTCATTAATTCCGGTCATCTCTTGAGCTTTGTGTGTACAAGTTCAGGTTTAATTCATAAAGCAATTTTATACTGCAGCGATCCGAGCGTTGCACTAGTTGCTAAATGTAAAATAGGTACGAGAGCCTTTTACGTTACTAAATTAAAGGACGAGCATTCGATAGTTACTGTTTTCGAAATTCCTTACGTAATAGAAAAAGATTTACCCATCACGGTAGAGGCATTCAAAGAGTTTCACGCAAAAGACGTTTATTTCCAGTGAGCCTTGCACGTAACTTTTCAGTAGATGACTCGTCTCATCCTATCCAAAAAAGCTTTGTAAGCACGAGCCTTAGAGAAGGCACGTAGGAAAAATAAGCAAAACAGACCGCACCAGATCTGGTGTAAGTTTTGTTCGTAATTGTATTTTATTCCCGGTCCGAAGTAGTTTGCCACAGACCGGGGAGGACCCATGATGCCAAAACTGTCGAAATAACGAGGTTCTCCCGGAACGGTGGCATAAGCTACCCAGTGACTTCCGTCTCCATCTTGGAAATCTTCACCATCAGGTCAAAGCTTTAATGGAAGCATGTCTTTACTAAAAGTACCTCTGAATTTTTGAATTTTCATTACTCTAGCCAACCCATTTAAATCAAAGTTTGTTAAAGGTTTATTAAAGTCGATTAAACCTTGGGTGGTCTTAAGCAAAGACCTCGGGGCAATTTTTTTTGCTTCTTTTTTTGCTTAATTTTTTCTTCGAGCCTGAACCTTCCACTTGCTTGTGATGTCGCACTAGTTCAGCCAGAATTTTTGCATCGATTTGTGCCTTTTTTACGGCAAATACCGTAAATCACCTATTAATAATAATAAAATTTCTCCACATTTAAATGGAAGGACGCGGAAGGGCGGTGAACCTCTGACACCGAGCCTGTTGATGAAGCGAGGAAATGGCAATGGTGAAGGTAAAAATGGAAAATGTAGGAACGGGCTGACAACCAAATTTCTAAATTTCAGCGAGTGGGCGTCGCAGAAAGGGTTGTAGGTTTTCTTTTTCCAGCATTCGACGAAAATCCCGCACTGTCAGTTGGTCTACAGTGTCTGCCCCAAGGGAATTCCAGATACGGATAACACGTACAGAGAAAAAATTCTGACAACAATTTGTGCGGGAGAACAGGGGTGCCAGTTTCCAACGATGGCCTCGGGTTTTATCAATGAGTGGTGCAACGTCAAAAAAAGGTAGGTTTACGGCAATCAGACCCCTCAGGATTTTAACGGTCAAAATTAGGTCAAAACGAATTTTTCTCAACTCTAAGAGATCCAGTCCTGTCCTGGCAAGGCGAGTACGGTAATCTAAATCGCGTAGGCCATGCAAGCGTTCTGTGAACTTACGTTGCACAGATTCTATTTTATCAATGTCGCCCAAAAGGTGAGGGGACCATACTGCAGTTGCATACTCAAGAAGTGGTCGCACAAACACCTTGAAGGCCCAAATCTTAATAAGGTTATTACCAGAAGTGAAGCATTTATTGACAATTGCCATGCGTCGAAACGCCATGGAACACACATTTTGACAATGAAGTGACGACTTAAGGTCGAAGGTAAACGAAACCCCGAGGTCCTTTACCTCACGGACTGCAGGAAGAGCGGACTGTTCAAGAAAATAAGATGGGCAATTATTCTGTGAGCCAATATGAAAGGCAAAGCATTTAGGAATTGAAAGTGGCAATTGCCAGGTTTGTGCCCAATTGGCCACTCCCCGCATTTCAACATCGAGCTGTGGGGAGATCACGGAAGAAATGTTTTCGGCTCCAGTCTTAATGTCATCGGCAAATTTAAATCCATAGGTTTGGTCATTTGTGAATTTAAGATCGTTGAGGTAAAGTACAAAAAGCAGCGGGCCAAGCACCGATCCCTGGGGGACACCGCAGAGTACAGGAACGCTGGAAGAAAGGGTGTTCTCAATTTTAACCTGCTGGGATCTGCTGTAAAGAAATGCAGTAATCCAAATCAATAGGTCACCCCCGAAGCCGCAGTTGGCAACCTTAAACAGAAGTTTGCGGTGTATGACCAATTCAAAAGCCTTCTTGAAGTCAAAATAAATTGTGTCTGAAGCAATTCCAACATCAGATGCAAAAGTCCAGCGGTCAAGGACAGAAAGCAATTGATGCGTTGCAGACAGTGCCGGAGCAAGGCGTTTGAGCGCCCGGGGCCAGTACCTCATTGATCGCCCACTTTATTATCGCTATTATACAGCAGATTGCAACCTCCCCCTCTACATTTTAAGGGATTACAATTATGTTTAGTTTATGATAGAGGTGATCTCTAGCAGGCAAGAAAACTAACAAGAACGTGAATTTGGCAAAAAATTTTATTTTCGGCCCCAAATTTGGGATTGTTCACAATAAAAATGTTCAAACACTCAAAAAGGTGGGAGTTGCCACAAATTGTAGACTATATACCGCCACCATATTGGATGATCTTCCAACATGGCGGCTGTGTGAAGTCCACAATTTGTGGCAACTCCCACTTTTTTAGAGCATTTTAACATTCTTATTGTGAACAAATCCCAAATACCGGGCCGAAAATTTAGTATTTGTTACCAAATTCATATTCTTCTGAGTGTTTTTGCCAGTCAGAGGGTACCTCTCTCATTATTGCTGCAACTCAAATTAATTTTTCATGACCAGCATTTAGGCTATGCTTCGCCAAAAGAGCATTTATTAAAGTTAAACTTTTTTTCACTTCGAACTTTTTTTTCGGAAGTGGGCGGTTGTATTTTCGGCGCCCTTTTCCCTTTCGGCGCTCGGGGCGACCGCCCCCTTCGCCCCCCTCTTGCTCCAGCACTGGTTGCAGATCTCGAGGGAAGGAACCCAAATTGGTCCTGTTGAATAATGGAGTATTTTTCAAGGATCCGTAACACTGATTCAGCCAAAGTAAGGCACTTCCCCAAAAGAAAAAATGTCCTCAGAAAACGCCCCACCCCTTTTTTTTTTGCTGTTCTGCTGGTACCTTTGTCATACATCCGACATTTAAATGGAAACAAACTATCCACAAGTAAACAAAAATGTACCACCAAAACAACCGAATTGAATGAAAGTTTTAAAAGAACTGCTTTAAATTTTCGCATGGGTGTCATATTGTAGTGAATTTTAATGCTTGAAAAGTTAACGATATTGCCCGTTTTCAGCATTTATTGTGGTGAAAAATAACTTAAACGCCCATGGGCGAATAAAATTAAATCGATAAAAAAGTGGAGGGGCGTTAACAAAGCTACTACAAGATTTCTGACCTGAACGTATGTTTTTGGGTGGGCGTTTAGGCCAAAATCGAGGAAAAGTTGATTATTCACGTGCATGATCTGGGTTTAATCTAGCATTAACACATTGATTTTATTCTCATTTATTCACAAATTTAGTGTATTAGATCGTCCTCCTTCCAATATCTAACCTAATTCAAAGTTAAAATTAATTAATTTCTAAACATCACCACGATTCACGGGAGCATTTGTAATCGCATAAAAGTCGGCAATATTAGGCCTATCCGATCGATCATTGACGTGCGTAATATGGATTCCGTCTAGTGAAAATGCTTTACCTTTTTCCCATTTATTCTCAAATTTAGTTTATTAGATCGTCCTCCTTCCAATATCTAACGTAATTCAAAAATTAAAACTAATTTTTAACCTTCAAACACACAAACCTTCAAAACAGACAACGTGATTCACCACTGGAAAACGTGTGTGTTCACATTTATCACCATAGAGTTATATATTGTCGTCCAAGACGGAAGTTCCGGCGGAAATAGGTGCATAGGTCTGGACCCGTGGAGCCCCAGTAGTGGACGCGAAGTGGTGGACGCGTCAAGACTGTGTAAGCGCTTGAAACATCCAGTCTACTGCGTCCATTATGACGTTACTCCAGTTGGCATTTTCTGGTCATGAATCGCGTGTCTGTTTTGAAGGTTTTGTAATGGTTAAAAATTAGTTTTAACTTTGAAATATGTTAGATATTGGAAGGAGGAAGATCTAATAAACTAAATTTGAGAATAAATGAGAAAAAGGTATATCGACTGCTGTCATTAAAATTTGCAAAGCAGTGAAAAAGTTACGACACGACCCCAAATACTATGGCACGCCGTTTTATTTAAAAATAAGTCCTAGCAATAACGAAAATACAATTCCCGATATCGGAATATCTCTATTTCTGATATCGCAAATGCAATTTCCGATATCCAAAATTACATTTGCGATATTGGGAATTTATGCGTATATTTGGTATCCAGAATAGTATTTCCGATATCACAAATTATATTCCGATATCGCAAAGTAATTTCCAATATCGGAAAAAGAATTCCCGATATCGGCAATTGTATTTGCGATATCGGGAAATAGATATTCCGATATCGGGAATTGTATTTTCGTTATTGCTAGCACTTATCTTTAAATAAAACGGCGTGCCATAACATACCGAATTTCGTTGCTCTATGAAAATTCTGGGCGAAACTATAGGAGTTCAAAGATTGACGTTTAACATGGAAGTTCATGCTGAGGCTTACCTTCAGCCTGAATGGCCGATGAGCATGCTGAAAGCAGGTACTTCCTTCGTCCAAATGTTTACCATTGTGAGAGAAAGAATGGCACTACCTATATATTCTTGTACCCTTAAATAAATATGGATGCAAACCTATTTACGTTGCGTTTTGGACTTAAATCCGTATTCATTTAACACTTATCGAGCCCTATTGGCTTTCTGTCCTGTTTATAATTCTTCTACCCTGGTGGGAACCAACGATCGCGGCGGCCATCTTGTGACCTTTTACAAAATCACTGTCGGATTTACACTGCGTCTGAGTGAATGTCAGTGGCGTGCACCGGATGGGGCAGAGGGGGAGCATTGCTCCTACCATTTCCACAAAATGGGTCCCTTGTAAAGAAAAGAATGGGCTTTTTGTGCCGACATTTTCTGACAGCGGTGCCTGAGAAGGGGCCCTAAGGGCCTGAAAATGGATTTAAAAAAGGACTAAAAAGGGCAAAAAATAGGATAAGAAAGAGGCAGAAAAGAGTAAAAAGAGCGACGAAAAAAATTCCCCGGAATAAACGTCCACTGTAACTTACAGTGCTCTTTTGCTAAAAGTTTTCCCTGCCCGTTTGAGGGTGTGTATATACACACTAATGGTATAGAAAGTAAAGGCCTCCTTCCTCCATCCCACCAACAGAAAAAATATCTTCTCCGATAAAATTAAATCCTAATGTATTTATTTAGTTACTACTAAAAATACAAAAACTAGACTAAATTCTTGTAGGATACAGTTTCTTCTAACTAACGATGGTGCGCCCTGGTGGGGGGAGGGGAGTTGGATTGGCTGTTCTTGTCATCCGCTCACAAGATCCGATGTTAAGAGCGTAATAGTCCAAAATAAGACATTTACTGCAATTGAAAATATTCTGGAAATTTGTTTTTTAACGGTCCAAAGGCACCAAGATTGCTGCGATTTAGTTTTATGGGGTTGCAGTGGACTTGAAACACCTTTTTTCCTAGTTTCGTTATCTGAATAGATCCCCCTCCTCCACCCCCCACCACAAAACGAATTACTAGATGCGCCTTTGGTAAAAAAGCAACACTTTCGCATAATGTAGGATTTTTGTCTTATTGTAAAACAATCACGCTATTTTTCCCACTTTGCTTTTAATTCATGTTCTATATTAAAACGAAAGGTAATATGTGCATAGTATTTGTAAACAAAGAAAAATCTCAATAAGGTATTTTTTGTTAATAAGAGGCCCCTTGACGCTGCTGGATTCCGACGCCGGTGCAGCGGCAACCTCTGCACAGTGTATGATTACATCCTGAAGCATAGTTTGGCACATTTCAAGTATTTGGTGAAAAATAATAATGCGGCACAAAAGCTTAAATTGAGGTAAAATAGAGAGCAATGACCCAACTGACAAAAATTAACTTGTGTAGGAATCACAGCAAAGTGGTTTTCAATGCAAAATTTGACCCTCAACTACGATGAAAATGTGTCACTACCTTGCTCAGCCCCATGTTACCATAGGTTGATGATTATTCAACGATATTCAGATTGCGGGAACGAACTACATATCTTTTCTGGTTTACAGCCTGGGGGTGTAACGAAAATGGCGTAAGAAGGCGCGTAAGTGCGAAAATATTGTTATAACCATTGTTAGTATTGTCGGCATCGTCTCTCATTGGCCGGCCAAAGTTTGAACAATGACAACGTGCAAACTGATTTGATTTGGTTTGATTTGATTTCAGTTATTAAGGAGAGATTTAAATGGGCATAATCTCTTATGCTCTACTACTGACGTCCGTATCTAGACACACGCTAGTGTGTCGCCACAAATCTAGACAACGTTACCAAAGAAATTGTGTCCACGTCCAATCCACGAAAAACAAACAAAATGTCAAAATAAAGCCAACAGCTGGTAAAGAGGCCATCAAGTTGCGAATGCTAATTTTGGCCTCATAAAGGAGTGATATAAACTAAATAAAAAAAAATGGAGAAAGTTAAAACAAAACCAAAAACTGGTCAAGAGGCCACTAAGTTGAGAATGGTTCTGAAAGGAGTGATATGAAATTAAATTATTGGAGGAATGGTCACTCCAGCTATTGTTGACGTGGCACATTATTACATACTAGCGGAGTCGCTCGCCTTGCTCGCTCATTCCGTGTCGTCTCGCTCCCCTCCCCCCCCCCGTCTCGTCCCCCCCCCCTCATTTAATTTGCCGTTCGGTCGGTAGATGGCATCGTATGTTCGCGCTGCTGACCATTGCGTTCCGGGTGCAGCTACTATCTCAGCGGGCCTTGGCTGCTACTCTTATAATTTGCCGTTCCGTCGGTAGTTGGCGGCGATGGCATGGTATGCAGCTGCTGTAGATGCAGATTGCTGCTGCGCTGCTGATGACTGTGTTGCGGAACTTGTGTAATTATATATATAGATCTGCAGACCAGTTGAGTTGAGTTGACACAATTAAAAAATTAGTTTTTCATTTAACCTTCGAACTCTTAGTTGGCGTGATTAACTTGGCGAATGTTTTGGTGTGTTGATATCACTCCTTTGAAGGGTCGAACAATTTCGAACTCGGCGGTCCCTTTCACCAATTTTGGTTTTTGATATGATATGTATACTGCACTTTCTATACCCATTAAGCCTAATCAAAGACTACGTTGATGGTCTGCATTCTAAGTTCATATTGGCAGACGTCATCGTTAGAAAGACGTCATCTTGCAATCTATCCGTCATTTGAACCTGTTTCGTCAGGGCTGGGGGAGGACGCCTCAGTATGCGTGTAGCAGGGGGAGTAAACGGCGAGTTACTTTTTTTTTTATTGTCTTCTGTGGGGTATGCACCGACGTTTTCGTCTAGGAGGTGGGGGAGGAACCCTCTGCGGGCTGCGCTTGGTGCGGAATCACACTCGGTTTAGGTCCTTGCGTATGACTATTGGGTATTGTAGGGAGATACAGCGGATCCAATAGGGAATGGGGGAAAGGTTGTTTGAGGGTTTCGGTTCTTGTGGCTTGGTGCGGGGCAGGTTGCACCTTGGGAATCGGGACGGATGGGTTGCTAGGTGGTGTGGCTTCGGCCAGGTTGCTTTGGTTGCTCAGATTATTTAGATTGTAGATAGAGTGAGCGCATGGGATAGATAGAGTGAGCGCATGGGTATGTAGGCCTGTAAAGCTCAATAAACACATCATTCATTCAATAGCTATGATACATTATCTGAAGTCCATGGATTCACGGTTTTAACGAATTTGACGATGGTGAAGGTAAATAAATATGCGGCCAATAGGCCTAAAATTTTTTGAGTAGGCAGGCTTTGCGCTCTGAGACCATATGCTGATTCTCAACAAAACGTGTCAGCTGCTTCTAGGTGAAAAAAGGGTTGATTTTATTTTCGTTGAGATCGTTGATTTTCCGGTTTTATGCAACGGAAGTAAAACCGATAAAAACGTCCCTCGTGCAATTTTTTTTAATTTTTTTTTTTTTTTTTTTTAATGAACTAAGAATTACATGCTGAATAACGTTTTCCTCTTCCATTTTTGGGGCAAAGGCACCGTTTGGGCATGGTAAAGGGTCAAAGTTAGCACTTCGGGAGTTTGGCGTGACGTCATCCTCGTTGCCGGCAGGCTAGCCGACGCCACGCAGAGAAGCATCAATTAACTGCCCCACTATGAAACAACAAACCCCAACCAGTTCCTTACAAGTGAAACGCCAAACAAAAGCCGGTACCTATAACCTAACCTAACCGACAATAGCAACAAAATCACACGCAACTGACAACAACCCGCCTATCTAAACTGTTTACCAAAAAATATACAAGCTATCCGAGACACAAACGAACGCGGTGAGGCTAGAACGCAAAAGTCCGGTTTTGATTAATTTCTGTAGGCCAAACGAAGCCTTTGCCCCAAAAATGGTATGGGAAAATGTTGTTCAGCTGATCATTTTACGTAATTCTAGCGCAACATGAAATTGATCGGTGAGGAGACACCTATTACACAAAACGATGAACAACATTTCGAAAATTAGGTTAGCATAATAAAATTACAGCATGGCAAAAGCCACTTAGTCTTCCTATGTTAAAAGCATAAATACAGGAATTTAAAAAGGATAAAAACCAGCAATTTCTCCTCTCAAAGGAGGCAGAAATGGCAGCCGAAATGCTCGACCCACCTGCTCCGTGTCGCAAAACGGTGTATGCAAATCGGGTCACGTGTTTCGTAAGTGTGATACATTCGTTACGGGGGTTGCACAATATGCCTGACGAAAGTGTCGAGCTTAAGTGTTTTAATTACAGGAAAATATTCTTTCAGATATTTATTATGGCACTAAGTGATTATGTGCAGGTGGTGTATGCGTAGGGCTGAAAAGCGTTTCAAGATTAATACGTGCTCTAGTGTGCTTTTCTTGAAACAAGATTTGGACCTTGTCCAAGGCGGGGATGTGGCCAGTTGCGTGTTTGTCTGGTGAAACACGTGACTTGATTTGCATACACCTTGCCTTGCGACTTGGTTTCCCAATGGAGCAGGTAGGTCGTGCATTTTCTGCTGCCATTGCTGCCTCTTTTGAGAGGAGAAATTTGGTGGTTTTTATCCGTTTTAAATGACTGTATTTATGCTTTTAACAAAGGATGACATAATGGCATTTGCCATGCTTTAATTTTATTATGCTAACCTGGTGACGAAAAAGGTAAATTTTCGAAACGCTCTTCGTCTTTTTATGTAGCATTTTTTGGTTTGCCTTCCTGTAATTTGTTACCGTGCTTTTACTACAGTGGTTGAAAGTTGGCATTCAGTTCATATACGACTGGGAATCGTGTTTTTTCTTAAGGTTTCACTATTGGAAGAGATGCTAACAGATTGTAATAATTTGAAATTTTATTTCTATGAACGTTACGAACATACCATCTCTGATCAAAAAAATTCGGCCCCAACTGTTAGTAACACTGTTAAAGCCAGATAAACGAAAAGTTATACTGTAGGCAATTGGCACTTAGTTCTCACTTGACTGGGAATAGAACCTTTGTATGGTTTCAGTATTGGAGAAGCTCTAGCAGTAACGATTGCAGTAGTTTGTAATGCTATCTTTCAGTAAAATGGTTCAGTGTTTTTATTTATTCATTTATTTATCTATTTATTTAATTGTATGTGAGCCTTTCTACTTCTCTCGAAATAGTGTCGTCAAAAATTGGAGAAAGGGTTTGGGAAAAAAAGAATTTCCAAATTTCTGTTAGGTGTATTCTTAAATTCAAATTTAGGTCATAAATGCCCCAAATTAAGGAAAAATGACCATTTGCAACAACCAGCAACAATCACACATGACGTCAACGATTGTTGACAGATTTTTTTATGCATGGAAGCCTCCAAGTTTTCAGAACGTACGGCAACAATTGATTGGGGAAACGGTCAAGAATGAAGCTCGCGCAGGATTCGGGTGAAAATGCAATACCACAAATTATCTATTTAGCAGTTAAATAACATAATAAACAAAACCGGAACGTTAAATGTTTAGAGTAAGGGTCTAAAAGTCAAAACCTAGAAGAACACGGACAAGCTTTGACAGTCAGGGTCTAGGTGTAAAATTTTGTAAGAGGCTCGTATAAGCATTCTACCCTTATTACCCTGTGGTTAGCTTAGTAGTAGTCTATTTGGACAGAACGTGTATGAACGGGTGTAGCAGGTTTTCTTTGTTCTTAGAATATTGGTATGGAACTTTAAGAACACAATTTTCTTGTGAAGTTTGGCATTTTGTCTTTTGATGCTTTAAAATTTTTTATTAAATTTCGCATATTTATGGTAGAGGATAACCAGTAATGCTCTCTGCTGTGAATACCCTGCCATGTTACTAAATCGAAAAATAATTTTCAACATAAAGCAAAGCAGCAAACGTATACCATACTACCACTGGATCATCACATGGGTCATTGTAGGATGATTTCCAGTTTTTCGTCAAAATGTATTTATTTCTAACCACCGGGTAGTAAGAGTCTAATGCTTACCAACCTCTTACAAAATTTTACACTTAGAGCCTTACTGTCAAAACTTGTCCGTGTTCCTTCTAGGTTTTGACTTTTAGACCCTTACTCTAAACATTTAACGCTCCGTTTTTGTTTATCAATTCGTGTTACTTTTAGAATTGCAGCTAAACTGTAAAACAGTGCAGTTGACGGTCAAAATTGAGAGTTTAACACAGAGGCCTTAGGCCTTAGGCCAGTGTTAATAATTGAAACAAATTAATCCTTTAATCTGCAGCTGGCGTTTGCTAATTGGTATTGTTGCATTAACACTGGCTTAGTAAGGGTCGACCTAGGACCTCTGTGTTAAACTCTCAACTTTGAGAGCTTATAACTCCATCAAAAGTAAACATCTTTAAATCAAATTTGGAATCTGCCTTGACTAGTCAAGGCCTGTCTGCAGTCCAAAAATTGTGAAATTCGGTCCAGCCAAACCCGAGATGCAGACAGGGGCCAAATAGACAACTTGTTGTTCTGCTTCTTCATGTTCTGGGGATACTTTCGTCTGTCCTCTCTACAGGGCAAACCATTTGTCCTATAAAGTTGGTTCTTAGCTCATTTTACAGATATTGCTCTGTAGATGTGCCCTTTTCATAAGGTCTTTTCTAATTGGTCAAGTAATTCAGGGGTTACGGAGCTCTAAACGCCCATATTGATTGTTTTACATTGTTTTAAACATTGTTATTATGCAACAATGCCAATTAGCAAACGCCAGCTGCAAGACATAGACTGAAGATTAAAGGATTTGTTTCTATTGTTACTATTGGCGATAGCCAGGTTAGTAAGGGTCAGCCTAGGATCTCTTGTGTTAAACTCTCAGCTTTGCACTATTTTACAGTTTAGCTGCAATTCTAAAAGTAACACAAATTAATAAACAAAAACGGAACGTTAAATGTTTAGAGTAAGGATCTAAAAGTCAAAACCTAGAAGGAACACGGACAAGCTTTGACAGTCAGGGTCTAGGTGTAAAATTTTGTCAGTAAGTGGCTGGTAAGCATTAGACCCTTACTACCCAGTGGCCAGCAATAAATACATTTTGACGAAAAACTGGAAATCCTCTTGCAAAGACCCATGCGATGATCAAGTGGTAGTATGGTTATACGTTTCCTGCTTTGCTTTACGTTGAAAATTATTTTTCAATATAGTAACATGCCAGAATATTCGTAGCAGAGAGCGTTATGGTAATCATCTACCATAAATCTACGAAATATAATAAAAAATTCTAAAGCATCAAAAGACAAAATACCAAGCTTCACAAGAAAATTGTGTTATTAAAGTTCCATAACAATATTCTAAGAACAAAGAAAACCTGCTACAACCGTTCATACACACGTTTGTCCGAATTGACTAGAACTAAGCTAACCACAGGGTAGTAAGGGTCTAATGCTTACCAGCCTCTTACAAAATTTTACACCTAGACCCTGACTGTCAAAGCTTGTCCGTGTTCCTTCTAGGTTTTGACTTTTAGATCCTTACTCTGAACATTTAACGTTTCGTTTTTGTTTATTATAATAACAATGTTTAAAACAATGTAAAACAATCAATCTGGTCGTTTAGAGCTCCATAACCCCTGAACCACTTGACCAATTAGAAAATGCTTTATGGAAAGGGCACATCTACAGAACAAAACCTGTAAAATGAGCTAAGAACCAGCTCCATAGGACAAATGGTTTGACTTGTAGAGAGGACAGACGAAAGGTACATCCCCAGAACAAGAACTAGAAGTTTTTGGCCCCTCTCTGTATCTCGGGTTTGGCTAGCCCGAATTTCACAAGTTTTGGACTGCAGACAGGTCTTGACTAGTCAAGGCTAGATTCCAAATTTGGTTTAGAGATGTTTACTGTTGACGGAGTTATAAGCTCTCAAAGTTGAAAGTTTAACACAGAGACCCTAGGTCGACCCTTACTAACAAGCCAGTGTTAATTACGGAAAATATACGACAAAAATTTAACGCTAAATACACAATAAAATAAAATTGCGTAAAGAAAAGATATTGACAGCAAAAGTAGGTTCTCGATGGTTGTTCACATGTTATAGTTTGTTCATGCAAACCTCCTCGAGCGAAGCGAGACTACGCCAATGGAGCGAGCGAAACGCGCGATGTGGCTAGTTTATATGTACGTGGGAACCGTCGGCACCTACACTCCAAAAATTCATCCCCCATTGTTAAGAACATAGCTAAAGCCAGACAACCGAAAAGTTTCTTCAAACGTAACTTCAAAAGTATGGTCAATGCGTCGGATCGGTATCGGAGAATACATCGCCAACAATTCATCACACGGACAATTGATCGTGGCCAAATGATCACGGAACAAAACATTGTACATGCAAATATACCGCACGGACAATTCATCGCGTGTTTAATTCATGGCACTGACAATTCATCGCACGTTTAATTCTAATCTTTATTCCATCATAAAGTAAAACATCAAACCTTGATACTCCAAACTTATGATAAACTGGTCCATTTCAAGACAAAATGCAGAAACAAACTGAATAATTGCATCGTGGGGCGGGGGGAGGGGGGAGGCGGGTTCATAGTGCTGCTATGTAAATGGTTGGGATGGCTCCGCTGCACACTGGCACCTGAATACAATGTTTACCTTAATCGTACGTTTGGAAGTCATTTTGAACTTTCAAAACTATTCCCGTTTTCATTTGACGTCGTGTGTCCTTCACGGTTTTGAAGGCTTTTACAGGTTGACAAAGGGTTTACAAAGGATAGAGGAAAGCACGCCTAACAGCGAAAGTGATACAATAGAAATAACCTAAAACAAAAAGCCACCTTGAAACTTCAAACTTAAAAAATTGCAAAAATTGCTTAATAATGGCGGGGGGGACGTCTTAAAAGGTATGAAAAGTCCAGCAACCCTCACATATCACACGAACGTTGAATTTCTAGCATGGAACCAACAGCTGAGCTATCGTGACAAACTTAGACGCTGCGATGAATACACATGCTATGAATTAAATACGTGATGAATTGTCCGTGCAATGTATTTGCACATGCGATGTATTGTTCAATTGACCGCGATGAATTGTCCGTGCGATGAATTGTTGACGATGTAATGACATGGAACCCGTCGAATCATGATGATAGGAACGCTGTTCCATACAGCGACTGATGACACTGCTCCTTCATTAATGAAAGAGCTTATTACGTCAGAGTGACAAAAATATTCTTTATATACAATTGATGCATTGTTTATTGTTTATGGCAATATTTTATTTAATTGTACCAGGAGTGGTTAACGCTCGTTAAACCCTTTGAAACCCTTTTTTTTTTATTCAATTGTAACCAATTGCGTTCTTTAAAAATGAATGGAAACGTGTGGCGAACTTTAGACTTTCGTGAAACTGGACTCACAAGTATGAAAAATGAACCAAAATTTGTATAATACATGGCTAACTTTACATAGGTATATCAATATTAAAAAAAAAGCTACAAAAGAAGTGATATTAGAAACAATACTCACTTGGGCGAAAGAACAAGCAAAGTTTCCGGAAATACAAGTAGAGATGTCAGCATAAAAATGGCTGCTACCAAGTTTTCTACATTGTGTACCGAGCCTAACCCATGTGCTGACCGAACTGTGTCCTCCTTAGAAAGTATTGATAGCACCCCTGCCAACGAATAACCGCCAAGTTAATCCCACCGTCTATTACGTCAGATCCTAAATGAAATATTTGACCATTGCTATCGATAGTAGCAATTATAAGGTTTTTCCTTTAACCTTAGTAGCTGGGATTATCTTGGTTGTTGTTCGTTGACGGGAGTAATATTACTACTTTCAAAGAGAACACTTTTCGGACAGTACATGTTACGCTTGGTGCACACTGAAAACTTGGTGGTAGCCATTTGTATTCTGATATCACAACTTGTATTGGCAACTTGGCAGGTTCATTCACCTAAGTGAAGTGGGTTTTGTTTGTGTCATAATTTACGAGCATTGTACCCGGCTTCACCTGGGATTTGTTTAGGTCGTGGTTTGCTTTGGCCAGTGGCTGTTTCCCAGTTTTTGGTCGGTGTTGCCTGAACGTTGAACACAACAGGCAATTTTTTTTCCTGTAATACTCTCACTTTCCTCCAATCCTCTCCCTCCCATCTTACCACCCCCTTTTCTTGCATCCTGTCTCTCCCTTTGGTTGCGTGTCGTTTCACCAAATCGATAGGAGATTAACAGCTTTTACCGTAGGGGCCAATTCCGTTTCAGCAAATCCCGTTTCGCCGAATATCTTTCCCAGTTTCTCAGTTTTTGATCGGTGTTGCCTGAACGTTGAACACAACAGGCAATTTTTTTTCCTGTAATACTATCACTTTCCTCCAATTCTCTCCCTCCCATCTTACCACCCCCTTTTCTTCCATCCTGTCTCTCCCTTTGGTTACGTGTCGTTTCGCCAAATCG